>JAVCKT010027379.1:0-15366 GCA_032273925.1 Rhynchotus rufescens | reverse complement strand
CCTTTTCTTAAAAAAAAAAAATAATAAAAAAAAAAGAAAAAACAGGTTTTTTTCAATAGCCAGCTTAGGAGACTGCAACGATTTTGACCTATTGACATTTAATCCCTCTGGACTCTCACTTATTCCATTTTCCTATGGTATATTCACTTTCTGCCTGACCATGCTTCTCCTCCTCCTCCAACTACACAAATATGACCCAGAAATCTAACCAGCTAATGCAATTCCCTTGTGTGACTTTGAGTTCCCCTCCCTGTACGACAAGCACAATTGCTGAATGGTTAGCCAGTGTAAAACAACAAAACAAAACAGGAAAGAAACAAATATAAATACCAGCATCACTTTCTCTTTACCACTCTCACCCTGTATTATCATTTATACCAGTACATCAATAAATTCATGCATTTGACACAATTTTCCACAGCTCTTTGCATTCATTTTGAATCACCTTGCAAAGGTGAAAGCAACAAAGTAAGGCTGGGAAAAAAATAATCATGAAGTCTTGGTCTACTTCTGTTCCATATCACATATTACTCTCCTTCAATGGAAAGGCTCTGATTTACAGCTAGGAGAGCAAGAAGTGAGCAGGAAAGGCAGCAGGTCTGACTGGCAGATGGTTATAGCCCTCTGCAGCTGGCAGGGCAGCCACTGCTCTGAACTGCTGAAGAAGCAGAAATTTGTTCACAGAGGAAGGAAAAAGGCCTCTGTTACCTGGAGCTGAAGGATGAATCTGAGATGAGCAGATTAGTGTGCAGTGCATACTCGACCTGCCTCAAAAGCAATCCTTTTTGTTTGTGAAGGGGTATGTAAGTATCATTTGGGCATATTTACCTGAATTTTGCTACTTTGGGATTTGCGGCTCATGCTACCCTGATTACAAGTGATGTAACTCTGGCAGGAATGAGAGGGGAATCTCTTTGGTGTGGTGTGGGGTGGGATAAGGGTGAGGACTCCAGGTCTCCCCATGTATGCCTTTTTCCAGCCAGAAATTCCAAGCTAAAGGAACTGAAGTTCTTAAGGAATTTGTAAATGGTTTCTGGACACCCAGCAATGGCTGCTAGACAGCTGGAAACCCTATACTCCCAGCCTGAAAGGTATCAGAGTTAATGCCTGTACATTATGAGCCATGAGTGGACCTGGAGGTTGACCACTATCATGGGAGATGGGTCTGCATTTCTCTCCGGGAAATTCCAGAGAAAAAGAGGGACTCTAGCTGAGGCAATTTAAGGGTCACCATACTTGCAATGCCCTGCTGAAGCTGCTCAGCAGAGCTCTGCAAGTATTGTGCTACACATCCTCTTTCACACTGTGCTATACTCAGGCATGTGATTTAAGATCGGCTGACATAGAGCTAGCTGTACCAAAGCTGTACCAAAATCAGAGGCAAGCTCAGATTCTGTAGCATCCATATGTAGGAGCTTAACCTGAGAGGAATGACAAAACTCTTACCTCCAGCCAGGAGCAGGCACACAAAAAATAAAATCACTACATAGGGAAGGCTACTCATAGAGGACTAACACTAAAATGTGTAAGTCAGATGTTGTACAGTGGCAGACCTTCTGTAACAGTATGCTGTGAGTGGACACTGTTGTAGGATGAGCTGGAATTCCTCTGTTTTCTTCAAACTTTAGCCTGTGTCATTGACAAAGGTGAAACCCTTATTGGGTATATATTGGTATAGTTTGAAAAGTCTGCCTCGCAGAGCAGCATCCAACCAAAGAAAAAGAAGGAATTCTCTTAACTCCATTTCATTTCATGTAGCCGGAATGCCTTCAAGGAATCATTCAAGATCAGTGGCATTTAGCAGAAAAGCGTTGTAAACAAACACTTAAATTAAGATTCGGCACTTTTAAACAATATGTCATTAATCACTAAACCTCCTCCCTCCTCCAACAAAGCCATTTTAAGTGCAGCTCATTTCGTTAAAAGACTGTGCAAAACTACTTCAGTTTCAAACATCCAATTGAGGACAACTGCCAAAGGACTCAAAGCAGGAAACTAGGTTTTGTCCTTCACACAAAGAGGCAGGACCTTCTGAGGCTCTTAGAGTCTCTGAAGAGCCAAATATATAAATACATTAAGTCTGAAGAATTGGAATAAAGGCAGTAATCTCACAAGGTGCAAGACATCCGGTGAGCTAGTTTTCTTGAGGATCTTTTAAGGTTGTTTTCATTTCCCTGCTTTTAACAGCAACATAGGTGAGTCTTGCAGTCTAAGCTGGAAACCCATGAAGTGGTCTCTCCTCTCTTGCATTTCATTCTTTGCCCTTCTGTGAGCTAAAGCCATTAGGTTTTTCCCTTGGAAACCACACTTCTAGCAGATACCTTGGCAACAGACAGCGCCTTGGTCTCGTCCTTACTAGACTTTAATCAGAAGGATTTTTGAAAACACACAGCACTAAGCATATAGCATAATAACATTATGGATTACGCTCCATAAATGCTATAAAGAAGCCATTTTTCATTAAGCTATTTCCAACCAAACTGCACACATTTAGGACATTTAATCATGCAAACTGAATATAAATCACTTAAAAGCTCTATAGATCATCTTGGCCACTGACAAAAAAAAAGAAAAAAAAAAATCATTCCTTTAAAAATGAACAGAAACTCTCCGAGCACTTCCTTCATCTCCATTGCCCAGCACAACCTAATGTAATTGGGCTGAAAACTAGGTAAGGAGGCAGATGTTCAACTCTGAGATATAAATTCCTAGAAGCATCCAGCAATTTCTAGGCTAAACTTTCCTTATATCTGTGCTCCAATGAAAAAAAATAAGTCATCTGCCAAACCTGGAATTGACTAATGGGAAAAATTTGTTTTCAACAAGTCTCTCAGCTTAAAAAAATTCAGAAGAACCTTTGGATGACCAAGAACTGCTGTTCTGACATTTTTAAAGTGAAAAGTTTTATTTCCTAATTGAAAGAAACAAACAAAAGGCCCACATTCATTTTGTACTAAGAGGAGGCAAATACTTAGAAAGGTCAAAATCAAAATATACTCTTTGAACATTATTAAAGTAAAATATTTAGTTTGGCCCCATCTTGATTTTATTTTGGGGATTTTCATCCAAGTTTTAAGTGGACCTTTCATCCCTGGTGTGAGATAGGAAAAATACTGGAATTCTCGAGCACTTTGACAGAGGAGGGAGACTTAATCCTGCAGAGGTTTAGGAGCTCTTTCTCCTGCTCAGATTCTACCAGAAGGGCATGCAAGGCCATCTTCACTTTAAAAGAGCTGAAAAGCAGAAATGAACACACTCCTCCTAGGCTTTAAATCTCAAGAGCCTGACAACTGCCCCAGACGCCTACCAGTAAGGTCTAGCATATAGAAACACAGATCCTTAGGCCGGGTAAACTGGAGCAGCTGAGGGGCAGCAGAGAGGAACTGATTTACCTTGGGCAGCTGTCAGGCTTTATCCTAGATAAACCGCGCACTGGTGTAGGCATCTGCTAAGATAACAAATCAGGCCCTGTGTCTAAATGCAAAGGTAAGCTATAGTGGCTATGGGGCTCCCTGCACCGGCCACTGCTCTGTTACATTGCTTTTTCTCCATTAACATACCTTCTGAGTCCATTTTGAAGAGAAACTAACAAGTCAGCCATTGATTTACCACGGGACCCATTAGCAGCAGGCATTTAAAACTGCAGACCATTTACTTTAGCTGTATTATGGCCCTGCTGGTATCAATCACGATAACATCACAGCCATCAGCAGAGCTGCACAAATTTATATGAGCCAAGGATCTGCCTTCTTACCTTTACCGAGGTATTTGTAGTAATTCATATTCTTAAGCCTTGATTTGGAGCCTGGTTGTTTGCAGCTGGACCCCTTGTAGAGCCCCAGTGAAATGAAATTAGGCGAAGCAATTTCTAGGGCTATTTAAGGCCATTAAACATGGCCTGAAAAGAGAGTAACTCTGTTGCATGATTTACTGACCTGACTGAGCACAGTTTGGTTGAAAATGGCTTAATCAAAAACGCTTTTACTTGCATCAAGAAGAGGGCCTAATCAATGCTTTCAAAAATATCAATTTTAGCCAAATATGGAGAATCAAATATATAGACTGTAATCACCACCAAAGTTTTGACTGGAGGTATTGCTCTACGGAGGAAACATGAGTCCTCTCCTACCCTGAAATTAGCAGCTCTCTATCCATGAGCAGCACTGCAGTGTTAGAGCATTCCTAACGGTAAAAAAACCATACTGCAGTCAAATATGAATCCTACCAGTTTGTAGTGCAGAAATGGACACGTAGCCATAGGTTTGTGGAATCACTGCAGCATATCTCTTACGATGTCCTCCTCAGCCTTTCCAAAATAAGTAGGAAAATCACTTTGGAACAAACCTATGTGCACAGCACCCTATCAAAAAGGAAGGATAAGCCCGAAGTTTCAGGGCATTCAAGACATTATTTGCCATACTCCTTGATCTAAATGCTGTTCTCCAACAGTGTTCCTCTGTTACTGCCTTTTTTATACGTGGGAGAGGGGTATGCAGGAGAAGAGCTGATTAACATTGCTCAGATTGTGCACCAAATTAAATATCACCTCATTCAACACTTCTCTGGCCTAGATTTGTCCGCTCCCTCTGCCAGATGCAACTTAGTGGCACCTGCTCACCTTCTGATTCAGAAGTGAGCTGGCAACACCTGTTCTGATTTAATTTGATGAAAGTAAATCACTGCACATCCCCTAGCAGCAAGGATCCATTATCGGTAACTATGTTATCTGCAGCGTACTAAACATTTGCTCTGAACACACTTACAGGAAGATAAGCAAAATAATAGGAAGCATCTCACCAAGCAGTTGCTAATCTAAGTTCCTTCCCTCCTGCACTGCTAGGTGCTCCTGGAGAGGGAAGAGGAAAAGTGGGTTTACCATCAAGCTTTTGCAACCTGGAAGTGAATGCAGATAATAAATCCATGCTGATGGATGAGGAAATTGGTAGGTCTATTCAGAATGACATTAGCAGGAGGTGAAGGAGATGTCTGAGGTTGCAAGCAAAAAAAAAAAAATAGTGAGAGAAATCTGGTTTAGTATGTGGAGTTGGGCCAAGGTGTTTCTTCAGCAGGTGCCTGCCATATGAGCAGTGATGGGAGAGGGTTACATGGGGTTTCAGTGTTGTGGGTCACACAGTTGTGTCATCTGTCCCTTTGGAAATAGCAGTTTGCAGGACTATCGTGATCCCAAGGCTGCTAATGGGCTTTTTGTTGGGATTTGAGGAATTTGATAAAAATAATAATGAAGGAAATGAAAATCTCTTTCGACAGAGGAGGAAAATCTCCAAATGGAGATGAAGATTACACAGGTCCAGCTTTGGAACAGATTTCACCTTCACACCTCTCAAAGTCTGCAATGACACACAGCTAACATGTCTCTGCCAAGCAGCATCATGCTGACCCTTGCTGAGACAAGCCCACTTCCCAGCTGGTATCTACATGGTGTGCGGCTGCTTTTACCTCTTCTGCATCTCTTCCAAACCAAGAACTCCAGAGCCCTTACAGACAGTATGGGGGCAACGACCTGGTGGTTCCCAGTTTTCATCCATTAGCAAACCCACACTCACCCTCCCCCTCAGCCCCGCCACCACATCCCCTTCAAACAAGGCAACAGATAACGAAAAATACCAAGTGGAGATATTCTCTCTGAGACCTGTACCTCCCAGAGGAGCTCAGCAGAGCACCAGCAGTCATGTTGTGCTGCTGACCCTGGACACAAGCCCTAATACCTTTATTTCACTTCTATTTCTTCAGCAGTCGCAAAGTCATTCATCTGCACCTACCACAGACACAGCAGGAGACAGAACAGTTTCACCTTGTCGGTCACCACTTCCCTTGTGACTGAGCTCCACCCTCCTTCTCACCCCTTTAAAAAAAAAAATAAAAATAAAAATAAAAATCCCAAAGCTTATTTTTGCAAAGCTCTACAGTGAAACTGCAACCACCAAAAACAGTGCTCATAGGGGGGGAATTGCCTCACAGTCACATCAGTTTTTGCGCTGACAATGCAACAGGCAGTCAAATCCAATGCTATGCGACAATGACCTACACATCTGCAGAAGCAGGAACTATGGTCCTAGGACACAGATCAAGATCATCTGGTTTGAATGGGAAAAAGCAGAATCGTCCCTTTTCTCTTCCAATACATCCACCTGCAACTCAGCTAAGGTTAACAATGGGGCTAAACCTCTTACAACACCCTGTGTGATACAGTAGAACTCTAAAATGGCAGTGAATGGCTCTGCACCTGGTGCTGGATTAAGTTTACTTTATGTGCAAGTGAAAAATCATTTTTTAAATGTTCCTTTCTTAGGAATGTTCCGTTCTTAGCTTTCTTAGCTACTAGAATAAGCGTTCATTGAGGCCCCATTAAAACCAAGTCTGAACACTTCTCCCCTTTGTCTCTTCCCCTATGCAATACCAGTTTGACATTTGGGAACTTGGATATGGAAAGTGAAATTTCGGGTGTAAAAGAATGAGGAGTGAGATTTAGCAATGATCTGAGGGTGCAGAATTAAAGAAAAAGGGGAATTAAGGCTGCCATTAACGTGATGAATCTGGGGAACATGGAAAGTGGAATTTGTCATGGAGTGAATGAGGACAATGTGTTTTTTCCATAATGAATTTGAGTGAGTAGCAATGATACCTGAGAAGGCAGATACTAGGGAGGCAAGTAGAGGTGAGAAGGTAATCTGAAATATAGTGACAGAGATCTGAGATGCAATGATGCAGGGATAACATGAAGTGGATATGCAAGGGCTGTTGAGATACCGAGGGCAGGGGAAGAGGTAAGGAGAAAAGTAGTAGTGAGGAAAAGAAACTTATGATGGGAAAGGCTCAAGGAGAACAGAGATTTAAGAAGGAAAAGGAAACTACTAGTATCAAAAGGGGTAAAGGAGTTTGAGAGAGATACAACTCAAGCAAAGATGACCTCAGAGGGAGCCACAGCTATTGTTTGAACTACAAGCATCACCCTTCCTTATACTGAAATAAGCTGCAAGTTGTAGTCAGGGTATTTCTCCATTCTCCTCTGAAATTGTAGTCCTTTTTCTTGCACAAATCAGAGTTGACTGGCTTGTGGGTTTTTTTTTATTCTTTATTTGAGAGAGAATAAAAAAATCTGTGGGCTTTGGCAGGGTGACCAGTAGGTTCCTCTTTCTGCTGGGGAGGTCTTGCATTATTTCCCTGAGACACAAAGCCAATTCACACTGCAAAGTTCATATTAATGCAAAGGAAGATGAGACAGAGGCTGAGAATTCCTGTGCGACTGGTCTGCAATGAGATACATACAGGAAGCTGTCAGAGATTTCTTCGGGTAAGTCCTCAAAGCAGAGTGGGATAAGGGGAGTTTCAACTACCATAGAGTGAAGTCTCTCACTTAGAAGAGGCAGAAATTTTCAGAACTGGGAACAATGGGTTCTTAGAGGTGAGCAATTCATAACAGACAGAATGAATTAAGGAAGAAGAGAGTAATTTCCCTTGGGAGGTATTTTCACTGAAATTGTCCTATCTTCATAAAACCCACAAAGCTATGCTTTTTCCAGCAACAAATATTCACAGCAAATCAATCATGCCTATGATTGACCAAAGAGTTCCACAGCAAGAAAGAATAACTGAGCAAGAACCCAGCTCTCCTCTGGACCCCAAAGGACTGGGAAAAATAAAATTCAGTGCTGCACCCAGCCAATACATAAGCTTTTTTTGGCTAGTTCATGAAGACCCAAGTCAGCTTTCAGGAATTTCTGACTGTAAGCACACCTATTTTGAGATGAACAAGAAGAAAAGAAAAAATCTGTTGTCCGATGAAAACTGAAAGGAAAACCCACTGCTTAACATGTAAAGTCCAGCTCTGAAACAGGAAAGTTTACAGACACTTTACAATGTCCTGTAGAAAATCCCTAGGATAATCCAAGGAAAGAGGGGCGCATTCATCTTCGTCCTCTTTCTCTCTCCCTCCCTCCCCACCACACATGAACAGATTTGTGTATTCATGCACATCTACTCTTTACGATTAAAATAGGTACAAATAGTAGCTAAACTTTTATTCGCCTGTGCAGAAGTGTCTCCACACATAATGTTGAGATATGACTATGTTCACTGAAGTGCTGGTTTGACAGTGAGACCTCCTGAATAGTATCATCTACAGCAGAGGGCACAATATCACATTAGTACATCTGGCCTAATTTACCAGGTCATGCTCTTTTATACAGATTTTGGGCTTTTTCTCATGATTTTGTATAAGACAAGCAACATACATAATCCTCAAGACCACTACAATGATCTCAGTGATTAAAGAAAGGGATACACATTTTCATCCAGGTACACACTGTTTCCTCGAGTGATGTTGGGACATTGGTAAGAGACTGCTGTGACAATCACCTTCTCCATAACACTTGAGAATCCCTGGAAACACTGCAGTCATGAACATCTCATTAAGGCTGTGCTATTCCATATTACAAATATATAATTACATAATAATTACATATATTGCATAATATAAATCATCACTACAGGAGATAAAGAAAGCCCTTCAGATTGTCAGGTGCATGGATCTAATTCAATTTTTCTTACAACACAATACTCTCTGGAGTGAGCAAATTCACTTTGGTTTTCTACAGAGTACAATTATAGGCTTTAAGCAAAGGACTACAGTGAAAGATTTACCAGGGCCCCTTTAAATTACACTCAAGGATTTTGCTCCCCTGTTTGATGTAGGGGAAGAAGGAATAATTGCACAGAACGTGACTTAAAGAAAATATTTCAATAAGAAAATGCAACTCAAGAAAATGCTCCACATAGTTACTAAAGTGATCATATGCAGAGCTGATCAGTGGCAGGCTCAAGATCTGCAAGGAATCTGGGAGAATTACAGAAGTGGAAGAGGAGGAGAGAATAGTCTAGCTGTTTTTTGAGGGTTCCAGTTAATACTGGTATGATGCTCTCCGGAGATGATAGTGCACCTTTCTATTTCCTAATCACTATATTTGATTCTGCAGCTGACAGAAAGAAACAGATGCAGCTTCTGAGAGACTGGGCCACTGCACCTACTGTTACAATTTACAGTATTAACACATCTACAGAGAAAAGTCAACTCATTCGACACAGTCGTCGATTAATTCAGTCACTATCCAGATTCTTCTTACCATTTTTTGTTTCTTTAAATGGAACTCAACCATCTGTGCCTCAGTTTGACCCAGCTATGTCTGGAGATAAAACACCTCTCAATCATTTTTTTTTCTTTTCTTTTATACTGCAAAGCCTAACAAACATTTTCATTAAAAATCTACAACATCAGGAAGGTATAGCTTCTTATATTGTCAATTCTAATGGAGAAAAAATGTATATGGTATTATAAGACTTCTATTTGATTTCCCTACAGCAAAGCAAGAGGGAAGGGAAGCAAGCAAAGCAATAAAACTGCTGCTTTTTTTTTTTTTTTTCTATCTTTCTTTCATAGCTGGATGGTCTTCATGCACCTGCTTCATGTCCCGACTGAAGCATGCTCCCTCCAGCCCCCTAATACCTTATAGTCTAGAAATGATACCCACATCATCCGAACAGTCTATTTTATTCTTCAACCATAAATTATTGTTTCACCAGATGTGACCCTTGGTTAGATATGTCTCAACCTTTACACTGCCCATCTCCAGCTTTTATCAATGCTGTTCTAAAGGGCAGGCATATTCGATTTAATAGTCTTTTTACTTTTCCCTTCACTTTTTCTGTCTTTTGTGACTTAAACAATCAATCTTCCTCTCTCTTTTCTCCTATTTTTTACTTGAGAACTATTTCTATTATCCTGCCTGCCTCTTCTTTCTCTCTAACAACCTGTCAGCAAATAGCATTTTCTGTGTTGACACAGCTCTTTCCCTTCTGATTGCAGACCTGAGGCATTACCACAATTTTGCTCTGCCTTGGAGCTAGATCCCTAGAGGTTGTCACCTCTGAGGCAGCAACATGGAAATGGCTAAACTTCTCGGAAAAGCAGGACTGCTGCTTTCTGGCCAGTGCCTCAGGACACTGATCTGAATCCTTGCTACCTTGTCCTCAGGAATATGCCTGCTTTTGGGTGCTTATCCTGGTCAGGATGATGGTCTGGGGTCTTTCCGGCACAGCGGTAACACCTTTCCCACTGGCACTTGCTTATACACACACACAAACAATTTCATTTTCTTTCTAGAGATCATCAGTCACAACATGGCTTATAAATACAAAATGCCAGTGCCAATCAATCAAGTCTCTTCCATGCTGTGAGACAGTTGTGATCTTCTCCCTGCACCCAGCATTGTGTTACGAGACAGAGGGGTAAATAAGGTGCCTGAAGCTGTCCTATTTCACTTCTCTATACCACTTTCCCCTTGTCTTTTTCCCAGATAAAGCTATACCTGGCTTATTCCATACTAGGAAAGCACAGAAGCTGAAATGCAGAAGTACAGGCAGATTTTAATCAGAAGACATTTCTGCATTTTTGAAAACCTCTAGTTTTACGTAAAAAAGGAAAACAAACAAAAAACAAACAAATAAAAAGGTCTCACTGTCTGTCTTCCTAGATTAGCCTTCATTTCATGACGTTTAAATTTCTTTCTAAACTCTAGTATTTTTTCTGTAAGCCTGTCTTGATGAGGTCCTGTGACTTGCATAGCAAATACTTCTAAATATCTGATGATGGCCAATCCAAGCCTATGTGGGATCCTCTATCAAATTAATGTACTGGAAACCTGGAAAGAGTCAACATTTGCTGTGTGTGGTCTCCGCTGACACACACTCCTATGCTTTGCCAGGTGAAGTAGAAAAGGTAATATGTGTGCTAAGCAGAGGTGCTTGGTGGTTAAACAGCAGGTAAGATGGGAAAATGCTCTCTAGCTGATGAGGGTATAAGCAAAATGGAGAGGTCATTAATTACTGAAGGAAGCAAAGAAAGCTGAGTGACCAACCAGACTGTATATATATATTTTGGTAAACTTTCCTGAAGTCCCATGTTCATTTCTCCCGTAGAAGCTCAGCCCATAAGCAAGTCTACCTTAAAAACCTTTAATCCCTTTAAAACTATCACTAAGGCACCTCAGAGAATATATTTGTAGTACATTTTCCCAAAAGCAAAACATCATTGGCAACTAATTTCATATAGAAAGACAGTAAGCACCATTCTTCTGTCCTACTCTTGCTCAGCTTGGCCTCTGTTGCTCCTTGTGCAATGCAAACAGCACTTGTTCCTCTGGGAATTTTTGAACTCAAAAAGTGTTCTGATGCCTCACTACAGGCTGCGAGAGAAGTATCCCACACTGACCGATTTCAACTTCTACTTGTATTTTTCAGAATGAGAAGAACATCTTCATGTTTAGTTATAACAAAGCTCCGTTGTTTTTTTTTTCTGGAAAAAAAGTATCAAAATGTGGCTACAACTTGGTAAGGCCATGACTGCAAATGTATTCAGGTAGCTAAATCTGTCTGGATTCCTATATCATCCATGAAATGATGGCCTAAAAACTGATTGCAAAAGTTACCAAGATCACAGAAAGCACATTTCTCTTACCCCTATTTGGACCTCCATGTATACATCAGTAGAAGATTAGCTTTTACATTGTACATCATGTTTTAGTTCTTTTCTTTTCTTTTTTTTTTTTTTTTTAAAAAGAGCTGTTTAAATATTTTCTTAACTGTTAAAGGGGATTTCTTTTTATAATGCAGATAATTAAGTATCGAAGACAGTGATCCATTTGATACAGAGAGAATAAAAGATTTGAAGAATTTTAAATAAAAAAACATAACCCGAACTCTGTCTGAACTGACTACTGTACTCTTTGAAATTTAAGGCTGATATTTTATCCCTATGTCTACAAAGTCTTCAGTTAATAGCTCTGCATATTTATGGCATTTAAATTGGTTACTTGCATTATCCCATATTCTACTCTATAAGAAACTTATAAAAGAGAAGAACTTAAAAATCTGAAAATGAGATTTGGACTTAAAATAATCTGTTCCTCAGTTTAATTTAATAGTTAGAGCATACAACAGTTTGTCATAGTATAATGCGCTGTGGTCTTTTAGTATTGTTGAAATAGGAGCAAAGTGATATGTAGAAATAAAGAAGAAAATTTTCCTACAGCTTCACTCTAAGTTTCTCTGTAGTCAAATCACTTTTTTTATATGTAATATAAAAGGGATTTGGACTGTTCAGAAATGTAATGAGAGCAAAATCCCAGACTTGGTACCTCCAGAGTCTTCAGGTATCTACTACAGCCATCAATTTAGCAAATCACTTAAACACGTACCTATTCTCAGCACTGGCTGAAGCTCTATTGGACATAAGCATGTGTTAAATGTTCAGCTGCAAAAAAAAAAAAAAAAAAAAAAACCCCACACCACCAAAAAAAAAAACCTTGGAATAAATAGTAATGATTGTGTTTTAATTTGGTTTGTTGCTGCTAGCCTTGATAAATGTACTCGTCACTCCCTCTAGTAAAAATGCGTGTCGCACTGTGGCCTTAAAGATTATTGCACAGGCAGAACATTACAAGCGTTAAGATGCATTCATCTGTGTTTCTGAAATAAAGCTGAACATACCTGCTAGTTCTTGCTAGCCTTTTGTGTGGCAATGCTTGTTTGCATCTTTAGCTGCAGTTTCATCAACTTCTCCGCACACTCCCTCCACAACAAAGTCCTCCTGAATTACACGGTCCCTAAAGCAGGCCAGGTCACCCCAAGAAGGACATTCTGCTCCAAGAATGGTGCACAATGGTGGCTGCCAGAGGAAATGCAGGAACATGACAGCAAAGTGCCAATGGGGAAGAGTGCAGTGGTTTAGGAACAGTAGTGGAGGGTACTCAGATCCAGTAGTACCGGCTTAACTTTCGAAGCCACAAAGCTCAAGAGAGTTTGAGAGTAGGAAAAATAAATAAATCCCATCCTGAAAACAGCTCATTGTACATAACATTATGAAAGCTCTTAGGAGGCATTTTCTTTCTCATCCAGCCATATTTTGTGAGATACCAACATTTTTAGCTGGAGACAGATTTAGGCCTTTCTTTGTATTAGCATTTTCCAGTGCAATGCAAGCTGCTAGGTCAAGTGCGTGTCCTTTCAATTCTCCTCTTCCTTTTCTTCTCCCGCTCCCATTTTAGATTGGAGCTGCAGCCACTTCCGAAGACAGGAGGCAAATTTCAAACGTACAGGAAACAGGAGATTATCATTGCTTTGGTTATATCCAAAATTCAGATAATTGATTAATGAACTTCTCCCCTCTGCTCATTTGTAGCAGCAGGAGGATATGGATGTAATTATGACACTCATAACTGAAGATTTGGTATTCCGTGGTTACGTCAGCCAAAAACTGTAAAGAGGCACATGCTATGGGGCCCTTAATTTATCAATCCTCAAGGATGGAAGAGGCATCAATAATGTATTTCCACAATCTGTGCTGTTTACCATCTCCTCATTTCTACACGACATGTGACAGTACAGAAACCACGGTAATAGATGCCTGAGATGATTCCTGCTTTTACAACCAAGCCTAACTCTAATCTCAGGTTCAGAGACTTTTGCCTGTCACTACATATCTGATCAAGTTCACTGCTGCAAAGGCTTAAGCTAGTTGTCTCGTACCTGGTATCAAAGGTTAGCAGCAGACAAAATACTTTTCAAGCAGATTGCTTGCAATACCAAATTCATCAAGAGTTCATTTGCATTGAAGCAAGCTCAGTTAGCTTTAGAGGAAGAGACTTAAGCAGGTAATTTGGCTATAATATGACCCCCATCTCTTCCTTTTTGTCTCAAGAGCTCCTTTTACACACTAGTGAATCAACTTTTCTCTCCTGTCCTTTTCTTTAGGATGAAAACAACAGTAATGCACACATACTCACAGTCATATTCCCTAGAGAATGTGCAATTTATAGATCTCACTGCTCCAAGGGGATGGCAAACAAAGAGATCTCTTTCCCCTGATCGGCACAGAAAGCCCCTGTGCAATTTGTAGATCTCATTCCTCCAAGGGGATTGCAGACAAAGAGATCTCTTTCTCTTGACTGGCACAGGAAGACGCTAATACAATTGCCACATCAGAAATCAGGGTTTAAACCCACACCTCAGCGAGAAGGGGCTCTTGAGCCCAAGTGGACTATCCAGCAGCACAGACCTCCAGCATTCAGTGAATGAATTACTGGCCCATTTACAGAGGGTGCAGTAACTTCAGTTTGCATGCTCCAAAGTCTCTAGTATTTACGGGATTAAATCAAACCTTAGCTCATGGGTGCTTTCAATTCATTCGGTAATCAATCAGCTTAAACATTCCAAGCAAAAAAGAAAGGTGTAATTTGTAACTAAAGCCAGAAGAAAAGGAAACAGAATCAATATTAGAATATTAGCAAGCGTGGGCAAGAGCTTCTAGTACAGGATTACCAACAGGATAAACACATACACTTAGAAAACAATTAAATACAAGGCTAAATCATCTCTGAAAGATATATAGCAAGAGGACTGCCATTCACTAAGACCAAAGCTCTGAAGGACATGAAATGGAGAAAATAAGAAATATTTTTGTTTTGCTTTGCAACCACCCTCACAAGTTTTTGCAAATGCTTGTAAAATCATTATATGTATTTTATACGTACTCACGTTAAAAATATATAGTTACAAATATATATACTTGCTCAAAGCATTTTAAGGAATTGAAAATACTTCCTTGCAGCTCTAGAGATGTGGAACCACCCAAAGGAAGCAAATACAGAACCCTGCTGCCCGAGACAAAGAAACACATTCTTCAGTAAAATACTCTCTTTCTTATCAGCTCGATTAATCCTTGAAACTTCGTATGAGGAAGACCAGCTGAAAATCCTCTATTTCCTATTTTTTTTTAAAGTGTGCTATTTTCTTCAATTAATTATCTAGAAGCACAATCAACTTAGCAGGGTGCCTTCAAAAATTTATTCACTGTGGTGCTGTACCACAGAGCAGACAGTTTAAGTAGATGATTTTATTAGGAGGCCAATTAACACTCAGATCCCCAAAAAGCAACTAATCCATCTTTTTATTTAACCCCTATGAGCAACCTCCACACTGGGTGTTTGCAGTTAAACCTCTGTTACATGTTGTGGATTCTTGACAAGTAAAGGTTTCTGAAGGTAAGTGATCCTAGGTTTAAGGAAATATCAGTTGGCCTTTCACAGGAAAGCAGCCATCCTTGATCTACTCCTTACCAATAGGTAGGGAACAAATGAGAGAAGATGAATTAGAGAGTAGCTTCAAATAACTGACTGTGAGTTACGATACTTGAAATGAGAACAGGGATGGGTTTCCTGCTTGCAATAGGAGATACAGCCTGAGTTACTGAGTTGTTTTGGTAAAAAAAATAGAACACTTTCAAAACCTAATATT
>JAVCKT010027376.1:10632-39147 GCA_032273925.1 Rhynchotus rufescens | reverse complement strand
AAAGTCTGCATTATACCAGCACTGGTATAATTTTATTTTATCTTAGTGAAGATTTTATTATCTTCAGCTGACTGTTGCTCTCCCATAGTCCTATTGCTGCAAAGGGAAGTTAGAATACACACTGTCATGTTTATAGTATTTTATACTTTTCCTGCACTGGGTATAAATGATTACAAGACCTGAAGGATTAGGAAACTCCAAGTCCGAAAGTGTGCCAGGTGTGCAGGAACTCTGTAGATTTTTCAAATAATATATTAAAAACACCTGCTGACAAGGTGAGTGACATCGTATGTTGACACAGTCATAGAACATGAAAGATCTAAAAAGGCCAAGCTCACAAGTTACATGATATTACAATGAATAATGTAATTCTCTGTGTAGCAAATAGCTAGTAAATAAACACAAATAATACGCACATAGGTGCATGTTTCTCACCAATTATGGGCAGATCTCCACCAGCCTGCTGTGTGCACTTCAGCCTTGGCTGCTTAAAATCAACAGAAGATTCAGAGCTGTTTCAGGGATCAGTGAGAATGGGGCCACTCTGCAAAAGTCAGTATGTCAGGAGCTAGGGATGACCCCAGCACAGGAAGAAACAGCACTCTCACCAATCAGGGCACAGTCTCAGATAATCTGAATAGAGTGGGCAGATCAGGGTTCCAAGAGCTGGATTCATGGACAGCCTTGCACACGGCAAAGAAATGTGTAAGGGACAGGGTCCATTCAGGTTCTCCTTATGAAAATAGTAGGACAGGACTAGAGACAAAGACAACATTCATGTAGATTCCTTCAAGGAAGCCCTCTCAGTAAGCAAGATATACATACAAGAACTGAAACATGCACCTTTGTAGCATAGGCTCGATAAGAGCTCCTGCAGTAATGGGTTGCAGATATGCTCATGGATGCCTCAGAGGAGGCTGCTCAAGGCAGTTAATGCCTATTGGTACCATCAGAGGTAAACTTTTTTTTTTCTATGATACACAACAATAAATTCTTAATTATGAAATTAAACTTGAATTCTATTTCATGATATAACTAGCAGTTTTAAGATTCACTTGGATTTGAAAGAGGGAGAACATGCTCCTTTGTCCTTCAAAGACAAAATTGCCATAACATATACAT
Organism: Rhynchotus rufescens; assembly: GCA_032273925.1. NCBI lineage: Eukaryota > Metazoa > Chordata > Aves > Tinamiformes > Tinamidae > Rhynchotus > Rhynchotus rufescens. The sequence continues at coordinate 38,025 of JAVCKT010027376.1, read as the reverse complement.
ATATAGGTAAATTGAGGCTGCCCGAAAGAAGCTCTTGCTGGAAGGGGATTTTAATTTTTCAGAGAAAGACATAGAAATTGAAAGAGTGAGAAAGGAGACAGGAATTATTACCGCATAATATTGATGTAAAATTATTTTCAGATATAACACTTCTGGCCAAAATAGGTAAACGAATAGAAAAACACAGTATTTAGGAAAGCCATATTCAAAATCAGGTTCTATATTGGGCTGGACATAACATCAACTCTCCAATATCAGACAAAATTCCTCAAATTAAAGAGGAGCAAGTCTCCTCTTGGTCTCCTGCAGTTTGTGTGAAAATATTCTCTCAAATAATCTACCAGGTCCGCCTCTAAAGTGTGTGATCTGAATAATTTCTGTATTGACTTAGGTATCAGTTATTCATGGGTCTCCCTGTGTAAAAAGTATATATGTACATATATTTAAAAGACTGTCTGTTTCTGTATGAAACTAAATCAAATGTGACTCTCATGCTACAGAAGGGAGCCAGCTGCTTCCAAATGCCTCGACTGGATGTAAGAACTCCAAGATTGTCCACCTTGCTGGAAGGCTCGCTGCATGGAATCAAGGCCAACTTAAAGACAGAGCAGCTGATGTCAACCTTCTTCCTTGGCTTACTATGGGCAGAAGCTTCCAGACAGATTTTCGGGGAGGTCACAGCCAGGGTCAAGTCCTCATTCCCATAGGAGCTATTTTTAAGCTCATGAAGGCCTATAGTTAAGCTACTGCTACATTCTAAACTTTTCTTTTCCAAATTTAAGATACGCAGATTTTGAAAAACTTCCATTCTCTATATTTAAGATTCTAGGAATCAACTCTGGATAATATGCTAAGACAGATTGCCATTTCTGAGGTGGTTTACCTAATACACACTTACATAATTATGAGATAACTTTGTATATCTCTTCTGCTCTTCATGTGCTGTGGAAAATGACATCAACATTTTATTCATTAATATAATAGCATTTTTCTCTAATTTACTGTTATAACTGATTAGATTAGACACTGGCTGCTGTCACTTCAAACAAAAATATGTCACTCAGCATTTTTATTGTTTTGGGGACAGAGTAAGTCAGATTGTATAATCTATTCTGTATGGGTCACTAAGGAGACATCTACCCTGGGAACATCCAATGCTCATGTGTCTGTATAGCAGTGCTCATGCCCAGCTCATGACCAGCTGTCTCAATACAACCCCAAGGAAGCGCAGCTTAATCTTTATTTGCTAATTGTAAGCTACCATCAGGCTGTGGCTTTCACCATTCTGCGTTCTGTGAGAACACAGGTACATGTCCTTCAAGGAAACCAACTGATTTTTCTGGTAAAAAGTCTAGCCACACAAATTGCATCTTGATTCAGTAAAAAGACATGTAAACCAAAAATTTAGGATAAAAATCCAACACTACTAGTTATTAAGTTGTCTTACAGCTAATCACAGCAAAAAGATACAGTACAATTAACAAATCATGAGTTACCACAATTTTCCACTTTAGTCAATTATGCATACAGTTTCCTGCTCTCATAGATGGATAAAATCATCCATTCTAAAAGAAGAACAACAACAACAAAAAACAGTTATTTCAAATATTCCAAAGAAACTGGATTTGGGGAGAAAGAAACTAGGATGAAAAGAGCTAATAAAGAGATAAGCTAAAGAGAACTCACAGGCAACAGAAGGGAAGGAAAGAAGAATACAAAGGAGAAATCAAGGGTATAATTGTATAGGAAATGTCAGATGAAAACAAAGTTTAAAGGAAGTGTAGTAGTGAGAAGCAAAGCAAAGAAAAACAGAATGGAATTACTTTCCATTTTACAGACAAAACTGGCCTTATTATCTTCAGATCAAATCCTTTTCTGCAGCACTGGTCTGGGCCAGGTGCATTGGTTTCTGGATTCACCTCTGTCAGTTTTACTGCTTAGTGACATTTCATGAATCTTAATGTATTTCTATACCTTAACTGACAGACTAGAAAATCTCTCAAGCCACCTGAAGTCTAGGGGGAAGCACCCTGTCTGCCAAATCCACTCTATCAGATAGAGAAACCTGAATCCATACAGGGAGCTTGCTCAGCCTTGATAATGTAGGTAGAGTGAGGACAAGGGAGGAGGGGAAATGATACTCAAAATTGTGATGAAGTTACTAGATTACACTGTGGTCAGAAATGAAAAAAGCATTTTCTATCACAGATTTATCTTTCTTCTTCCCCTAAAAATCAGTGTTTTAACTTAAATGTTCTGCAAGATTTGTCAGAAATGACCCTTTCCAAAAAAATCTTTGAAATAGGCTTCTCAGATTAAGGGTAAAATTTCCAGGAGGGAGTACCTCATGATAATGAGCATCCAATTGTTTAGACCAGTTGACATTTGGCAGACTAGAGCCAGGCTTGTGCTCTTCTAGAACACTGCCATTTGTCATGTTCATTGAATGAAATTAAATTGGTTACCTTCAAGCAAATTGACAGGGTATTTCCTCCCTACCTAGGATATCAGAGTAGGGCAATCAAGATGCCTGCCATGCATTTTTTTTAGAGTGGAATTGGCATTTGGTCGGACATCTCCTACCTCCTACACCCTTGAAGATTACTTTATCTCCTGGATTACTATGCTTTTGCGCTTTTGCACCTAATAAAACAAACAAACAAACAAAAAGGGTTTGTCCCTGTCAGGAATATTTCAGAAATCTTAAGCATTTTGCCAAGACGGGATTAGCATTTTCCCTCAGTTCTTCATTTGTCTCTTTTTGGTTTTATTTCCTCATGCTGTTATGAAAGAAAAATATGTGTTTTCTTAAAGCATTGATATGCTCTTGCCAGATGTGGTGACCAAGGCTGCTTTTCCCTATGTCACTGCCAATCACTGCACCTGATTGAATTTTGTAGTGAATATCTGGCTTACAGCCCTAAGACACACTGTTACTGGGTCCTGAGTGGAATTCCTTGACTGGAATAAAGTAAATTACTGGTTATGCAGAATAATAGGAAACCCACAGATTTTCATACAATGAAAAATAATAATTTTACCATCTGTGGAAGTTTTTTGAGCCACAACAGGAAACATACAAGATTTCTGATGTAAGTCCATAAGGTATTCACAGTTTTTATTTAATTAAAAACATAAAAGGTTTTAATCCACTGTGTGTGGGCATGAGAAAACCTAAATTATCCATGTTTTCAAAACAGAGAAAGATCATATGAATTTCAGATTGTCATGGAAGCAGATTGTTTTGCCAATAGCAGAGCTGCATAGTTGCAGATAATTCACCTTAATTACCTTGACATGCTGTTAATAAAAATATTTGGTTACCTATGATGCTTGCAGTGCATAAGATAGACAATTGAACTCACTTTGGTTTCTGTGGTTTGATAGCAAAATATTTTTTATTAGGAGAGTTGACACAGAAATTTGATTGTATAGCATGATAGCATGTTAGTAGCCATGCTCAGTCTAACAGTATAACCTTCTAATATCTGTGCATTTGAACAGACTGAGCTCTGTTTACTAAAGCAAAACACTCAGAAAAAAAAAAAGTGGTAAAGTTTCATTTAATATTCGTGAGATATCTTGCCAACAAGTATACAGTACTCATCACCTAATTCCTCTTCTTTACTAGCTTGGCAGTATGAAGAGGAAAACAATTTTCCCCAGTTCCTAATATCAACATGAAACTCTAACAATAAAAAAAAGGAAAAATAAAAAACACTTTCATTCTGAAAAAAAAAAATTACATTTAAATAACAGTGGAATTGTGAAACAATGAGAACAAAAGCTATAAAATTCCCAAGGCCAACAGCTTGCTCACTGAGGTTCTGAAGATCTCACTCTTTTCTTTTGCCTTTTCCTTTTCCTTCCCTTTACACAGTATTGTATTTCAAAGGCTGCTATGTCAGTCTCAACTATGAATTTTCTGCCTTATGGAGAATTATAACACAACTTCTTTGTGAAACAAAGAGGTTTGTGCGGATACAGTTTAGGTAACTTTTCTTAATATTTAATTTCCTTCTTTCTCTTGGATAGGGCAGGAGTCTGGTAATATTAAAAAAAATAAAAAAGGGATCTCAGGGCTTCTTTTAGACATACAGATCACTTCCTACTGCTGGCAGAGTATTTTAGGTGTTCAGTCTGAGGTTATATTTTCTCCTGCTTTGTAAAGAGCTCTGAGAAGTGATTTTAATCATGCTTTTCTGTAATTTAACTGGCAGTTATTACACTCCAGGTCAGATTCTCCTCTCTGCCTGAGAATCTTTTATACTAAAACGTTTTGTCTTTTTTTTGCATCATAAGGAGTTCCGAGTCCTTCCTCAGGAAGGAAGGTGTCAAAATAATTCATTCCTTCTCCTGCCCACAATACAGATATCAATTCCAAAATGCCAAACCTAATCTATACCTTTAATATTAAAGAGGATCAACCTTGAAGATCAGCCTTATCTTAAACTGTCTGTCAATCCCTTCATGCATTTCAGCAAATTCTTCATACAGTTCTACTGAGTTTGTAAAGCATAAAATAAGCACCAAAAAGAGACTCACTCAGGACTTCCTTTTAAAAGCAGCAATATTAATATTCATTTCTTCATTTTCTGACAGCATGGGAAACTCTAATTAAATATTTCATGTTTTGAAATCAAATCTGAAACGGTAAGCTAAGAGTATTAGATACTCAGATGAGCTTTGTTTAGAACAGAGAAGTTATATGCTGCTAATTGCTGGCATGAAAATGAAAGTAGCTGATGGCTCATTTCAGAATGAAGTACTGATGAGAACAGAACCTATTTGCTTGGGAATAAATGTTGAATATGCATTACTTTGTCCCTGCTTGCACTTAAATTATGTCAAATGTTGGTTTTGAAGTAATTTTTCAATACAAGAAAATCATGAGGTAGATAGTAAGTAACAGTTAAATCTTGGAACTACGTTCAAGAAACTAAAACAGTGTTCATGCAATTTTCATTTTGGTCTTTGATACTCTCATGGGAAAGTAACACGTAGTATTTTAGCTTACCACTTTTGTAGTCACATCAAGTGTTTTACACGAGGAAAGAACAGCATTTCATTAGGACTCACTCTTTTCATCTATTTCTCCTTTTTTTTTTTCCACAGAAATGAGTAGGGATACAGTGTAAATAACTGGTTGCAGTTAACCCCTATTTAGGTCAAAAGAGATTATCTTGCCCTTCTTGTTCCCCAAATTCTCAACGTTCTAATCCACAGTATAGCTTTCCAAAGGATATTTTCATCAATGATATGCAATTATAGTTTATAGTTCACAGTTTATTTACAGGAAGAAGAAAGATAATCTCTCAAATTCTTAAGGCTCAGTTCTCGCCTAGACAGAAGCCATTTTACATGACTCTACATTATTGGTCTAAAAGGCCAATAAAGTAGATCAGTATATTTGTAAGGCTTTTAAAAATGTGCAACTGAATACATTATTTATTTATGTTATACGTATATTTGAGATATATTTAATGATATATTTTATTGCTTTTAGACCAGAGGAGACCTGAGTCACACAACCAATCTGTTGTAATTGACTAAGGAATCAGGCTAGGAGCATCTAAATCAAAGAAAGAGCTCTGTCTATATTGAATATTGAAGGCATGATTCTTTTTTCTATTCTATATAGAATATTGCCTGGACTAACTATAGTAGAGTAAATGCATCTTCAAAGGCCATTTCAGAGCCATTCTGTCCTGAAGTTGTTTTCTTCCAAGTATTTTTTTTTTCTATTCTAGAAGTATATCAATTGCTCTGGGATACAGGGGACTTTCATTCCAGTATACCATTTACTTTAAGATATTTTGGGATCATGATACACTTTTTGTCACAATAGCTGACTGTAAATAGGACTTCTTTAGAGAACTGCCCATTAGCACTAATAATTAATGACTTCATATACCAAAAAACTTGCAGTAATATGAGAAATACATTTCATTATAAATCTATTTTAAATCATATTATATTATTAAATATATATCTATAACAAAGATTGTAACATCTTATAACATCTTAGGGGCAAGAATCTTATCATTGTTTAATGATGTAGAGTGGTATGTATACAGGCATTTTGATTGTAATAAAAGAGTGTGGCAACTGTAGCCTGAAACAAGTAATATTTGTGAAGATAAAGTGATTTTTCCTTGGTGTGGTACTGCCACACCAACTTTTTGTTCCCCTCCCATGAATATCCTTTGAACACACTTTACTGTCATAAATGTTCTCAATTAATTTTAAGGAGCTGTAAGAAAGTATTCATAAAAGTAAAATCTTAATTCAAGCATGCTGAAAGGAAGCAGAACGAATGCAGAACACTCATTCAGTACAGATCTACTCAGGGTCATGTGACTCATGCATCCAGTTAGAACTAAACAACAAAGTTCATATTTTATTTTCTAACAGGGAGCTCCTATCTAAGCCTTTTATAGATATAGATTTATAAGACAGTAAGAAATCAAACACATTCAAGAGCATTCAAAATTTCTCACAGGGTGCTATAAACATTAAAAGAGACTAAAATAGGTTATCAATAATAAAGCATTTACAGACAACAGGTTTTAGATAAACACATGAATTGGGAGCTGAGACATAAAAGAGTAGATTTGTACAGAATGAAATAAAGGACACTTGTTTTCCTGCAGACTTATGTCTCATGGCTCCATTTTTTGGTTTTGGATAAGGAAGGAGCTCACAATACATTGGTTTTCTCAGAAAGACTTTTTCTAGTTATTGTCAGGAAGCTTCCTGGGCAAAAAAAATCTGGTGTTTAAAACTGCTATATCCATCTCAAAATTTCTAAATTAAGTTTTGGCTAAATTTTGTAACAACAACATGGGTGACAGGTGGGAGAAAGACTGAGAGAACTGGGGCTATAGTGTAACCAAGCTGTTTTTCTACCTCCATGCCCTAGTTAACTATTGGCTTTGTCAATGCATTGAGCCAGACTGGTTAAATTTAAACTCCGTTAAATTTGATTTAAACAGCCAATGAGTTTCAAAAGTTACCAGCATGGAGGAGGAATTGAACAGTACAGCAAACATTCAGAGAGTGAAAAATGTTTATTTCTTTTAGAGATTAGATTAAAACAGGAAAGGATGGAGGTCTTCTTCCATGTTGTACTTATATATGATGCCAAATGGAATTGATACTTACAGTGGCCATGACAATACTTGCACTAGCTCTTCAGGACTTGAAATTGGATCATAACCATGGCTATTTATCTTTTTTTTTTTTTTTAACACTGCTATCTGCTATGCATTAATCTTCAGAGATTCTCTGTAAGGAAAATGTGATACAAAAAATGAGTAGTGTCATGGCCTCTTTGCAGGTGTTAGATACTGAACCATTGGGTTGATGTGCTTTGCCTGAGATCTCAGAGCCTAGGCAGCACCTAGAGCACTAAGCATTCAATAGGATCCCATGCCTATCTCAATAGTTCACATCCTGGTGCTGTCTTTCTTTAACAGAGTGAGAGTACTAGGAATGTAGTGGAGTAAAAAAGGGGGGAAAAAAAAAAAAAAAAGGATATTTTTGAGCTAGACTCCTAGGCCTAGTGCAAAGGGTAGGAAAGCCCTAATTTAAGTGACACGCCTCCCAGAGATGGTTTGGTCCAAGGAGACTTCAGTAGGCCTGTATTGGCTTGACCCTGCAGCTCTCATTTGAGCAGACACACTGTAAACTATAAACGTTTCATATGTTTCTTAAGTTTATTTTTCAGAGGTACAACTTATTCTCAGAAACAACTGAACCAAGATACATAAAAATACGTAGTTTAAACAGATAAATTTATGGATCTGAACTCTGAGATGGTATGTCTAATCCGCAAACCTTGGGATGAGATACTGCTGCTCTTGGAGGAGAAAGAGACAGTGTTGATTTTCTGTTGAGTATTTTTAAGCATTAATGTTCCAGGCAGGAGAGTCTTTCTAAGTTATTCATTAGGTTGGTTGCTTCTTGGGAGGGCAGTTAATCCCTCCCTCACCTCCATGTTCCCTTGCTTCCTTTCAGCCTCCCATAGAGCTGTCTCCAGACAGCCAAGATGCTCCGCCTGGGTGTTACCAGAGGAAAACTTATGGAATCCACATACTTTACTGTAGCTGTGTAAAGAAGAGAGAGCGTGCTGGAAAATTTGCAAGTTTAGAGCTCTAGAGAGGGAGAAACATGCTGGAGCTGTTTTGCTTATGGAGGTGGTTAGGAGCATGTTTTCTACCACCTACTGGAATCATGCCGGGTATCCTGTCAGACAGGTTCCATTTTCTTTAATATGTGCTTCCATAACAAATTTATGAGGCCACCAGAGGCCTGTTAGCTAGAAAGAAATCTCAAATCATTATGATGCTACAGCTAGTTGCTCTTTATTACAGAAATAAATCAAAAGTAGACTTTCAGAAAAAAAAAAAAAATCTGCATGGCTGGAGTAACCACTGCCAGGCTCCTGAAGATGCCAATGCTTCAATGTCTTTAGCATCTCACTGTATGTTTTGGCCACTGGAGGCTCAGTTTTTCAATTAAGGATCAAAAATCCAGCTTCAGGTAAATTTGCCAACCCAGACAATGATAGTCTTGTTCTTTATGAAAAATTATATTTATTTAAGCTTTAAATTTATGTTCATATTTACTTTTAAAGGGCACATTGGTGCTGGAGCTCTGCCATATCATGTTTACGCAAAAATTAAGGAAACTTGGTTCAAAATGGAGCAAGAGGCTCGTATGAAGACGCTGAAAATTATGTATCATGTGACAAATAGCCCCTGAGAGAGGAGAGGAGAAGTTCAGCACAGCTGGATGTGGAGTTGTTTTGCTTTTCTGCAGACTTGTTTACCGGGCTTAGGGAGCATATTCCTTTATCGTCCCCCACCTCTAGCTCATTACAGCATTACAATCTGTGGGGAACTGGAAAAGAGGTAAAACAATGGGTGGTAATATACTTTTTTTATTTTTTTTTCTTTCAAGCAGGTCATAAGGGCAACAGAAAAGTCATCCTGGTTGGAAAAGTAAGTCAACTCAGAAATCCATGTCAAAACTGCTCTTTAGACCTTTATGTTGTATATATGAATAGAAAAGCTTCACTGTAGTCTGTGTAAGTTCTATTGAAGCAGACCAGGTTTTAGTTACCTTTGCTGTAGTGAATGCAGGCCACCTCCCTTTAGAGGAATGTTAATAGTTCCTGATGAACTGCAAACCATTCATTCCATTTTGACACATTTTCAGAATACAAGATTTCAGGATACAGTTTACAGAGAAACCTCTGATACCTTCCCCTCACCCTTTAGCAGTCTTCAGCAGTAACCAATAGCAGAAGCAACTTAGTATACAATAACAAAACCAATCATCTTTTTTTTTTCAGTTTCTGTGTAAATGCAGCCATTTTCCAGTAAGACTGGATCACTGCAATGCCAAGGAACATAGTTCTATGTACCATCTCTGGCTAAAAGTGTAAGTGGAAGAGGCAGAAGAGAATAGTTGTGTTGAGAGTCCATGGTATCAGTTGGTGCATTACTACAGAATTATAAAGGAAATAACATTTTCACCTTCGTTTTCTACTCAAGAGGTTCTGAATATGCAGATGCTTACCATAATCAAATCAAAAATATGTGTATACTGGTGGTCAACTCTAAGATTTACCAAACTTATTTGACACCAAAGTTATTATGGGTTTACCAAAGCCATTTGCAGTGGGTCAGAGATATCAAGTTCTTCATATACTTGTCAATGATTACATATAATGTCAGTGTCCAGTACTAGGAGCCAGCCTCTCTTGAATACATCACACCAGAGAAAACAGCTGCTTCTCTACTTGGTTTAACATTGTTTTCTTACTAAAGTAAGTGAGAAATACATTCCTGTCTTGCTATACATTAAGAAATGAGGTTCTTGTGAAGAAATACTATATGACAGGAAGACAATAAAAATATACAAAAATAAAAGGTCAGGATTTAGACTGTATAGTTTTTTTACTACAGAATATTGAACATAATAATAACAATTTGTACCTTTCAAAACTTTCTGCTAAAAAGAAGCAGAATACTGTGATCTGTACAATATGATTATTCAAAGGTAAAATAATGTCTTTTGTAAAGCTACAGTGACTTTTCACATTCCAAATCATTGTGATTTCACTCAGCTTTTCCAGAATGGTGGATCATTCGTTTTGGGGAAAAAAAAAAACCCAAAACAAACAAACAAAAAAACAAAAAAAACCCCAAAACCCATGAAAAGCATGTAAAATATCCTCAATGTGATTTTTAAAACTAAAAGCTCAAAAATGTCAAAGACATTTGCACTACAGTGTGACTGTCTGCATTAAAAAAAGCCTACAGTCACAGTCACAAGACAGCTTTGAGGAAAGCACCTCAAAGCTATTAATATCTATCAGCAGTAATGGTCGGTATAACTTGGCAGTCAATGTGGATATGAAAAGCTACTGTTAAACAGATTCTTAGTTTGTTTAACAGCTTATGATTTTTTTTCAGCCTGAAATATTTTAAAGTTGCCTGCAGAGTTAAGATTCCAAATACTGCAGCCATATTTTTGAAATTTTTAATGTCATGAGTAAGTCATATTAAAATAACATGTATCTTAAAGAATTATGATGCACTGACCACCTTATCTGCTTTTGCTCTTATTTCCTAAATATAAAACCAAAGAATCTATTTAAAAATAACTCTTATTTCCACCAAAATCTGTTAATTCCTGATGGTTTAAATGCCTCCGTTATAAAAGATTCTTAAATATCACACATTATTGTAACACTATTCTGCTGTATATTGGTTGCTTGAAATAAAATGAATATATATGGTGCATTATACATTTGCTGTTTATTTAACATTTATCAGTAAGTCCAATTTAATGAGAAGCATCTAGGAACAAAAATGTTTCCTTTCTGGCAGGAAATCATATAAGAATCAATTTAATCTTGGGTCATTTTCTAGTTATGGTTCTCAGTGCAATACTTAAGCCTTCTGATTGTGAATAACATTAAAGGATGTTATGTCCAGTTACTTTTCTTTTTTTTTTTTTTTTGTTCTTCTGAATGATGTAAGGAAAAACATGCTAGAGACTAGAAGGACCTAACGATAGATGTAGCTGTAGATGTGGGCTAGATACAAGCACTATAGATGTTTAATTTGCCTTTTTTTTTTTTTAGTGTTGTTCGCAGAAGGGTGATTGGCAAAGAATCCAAAGTAGAATCCAAAGCAGAAAACATATTGCATACACTTCACTGTAAAATTCACAACTCTCTTTCCCAGATATGGCAGATCTGTAAGAGGTTTGCTACCAACCAGGATGCTTAAGAAGTTGGAGCATTGCTGTTATTTGCTTGGATTCTCATGGATCCAAATTGTGGTTTCCATCACTTCTTCTATCCCTCTACTTGACAAGGCAGAGAAATAAATCAGAAAGAATTGAGAGACCAAGGTACAGAAAATTTACTGTTTAATACTGGAGTCCAATAAATTGCTTGCCAAAATTTCAGTTTCTTTAAACAAGCAAACAAAAAGTTAGGAACATTAAAAAGCCTAAAGTACACACATGAATATTAAAAGGTTGGAGTTGAACACCTAGCTGATGCAGCCCATAATATAATTCTTCTGTGTTTATTGGTAGCAATAACAGTATAAGCAGCAATACTATTTTGATTGCTGTACTGTAAGAAAGCCTTCACTCTGAAAGGAATCAGCAAAGTGCTATAGAAACACGGAAGGATACAGAAACATAATGCCTTGTGCTATTTATACTGCTCAATGGAATTTTCTTCTGCTCCTTTTTTTTCTTAAGAGAAAGTGCCACTGAGTGCAAATGGTTGGTAACATTTCTTTCAAACTGTCACAGATTTCCATAGCAGTATAAGACCTCAAGATCTCTGAATAATCTCAGTCAGAGCTCTCCATGTTTTCTCAATATAGATTGATAGTCTTATAGACTTTACATAATGCAATTAATGCATTATGTATGCCACAGTGAGGATAAATAGGCTTTTAACGTTCATATTTCAGACTTGTGGCTGAAGTTTATAGAATGTCATGGGCTCTTAAAATCTCTTAAAAATTGGTTATTTTCAATTTTGATTTGACATCTAAGTCAAATCTGAACGATTTGAGGTGAAAAAAAAGAGGAAAGCACTAAGCACTAAGCACTAAGAAATTGTCTGTGTTCCTTCAATATTCTTTTTCTAAATACCCAAGGTTCATTTCTTCAGGTTTATTTTTTACAACATAGGCATTGGCCCAGTTTTCCTTTCAGAGCTCAAAAGACAATGGGAAAAGTGCTGGGAGTTCTTAGTTAAACTCAAAAAAACAAAAACAAAACCAACTTGTTTAACAATATAACAAGCTTTAGCTGTTGTATCACAAAAGTTTTAATTAGGTCAATGTACAGCGTTCATAGAAGTTCTGCTTCTATGCAAAGCTCTAGTTGACCTGCAGTAACCATTCAACAAGAAGCCTTCTTCCTTGGAAGGTGTGATGCTTTCCAAGTCATCAATGTGATGCATTCCTGTGATGAAGAATGATGGATGTAAGTAGAAATGAAGATTTTATTCTTGAAGATAAATCACATGGAAGCATCATTTATTGAAAAAAAAATTAATATGGGTAAAACTCACTCTTGACATTTTCTGTTTAATATCATTCTTAGTTTCATGTGTCTGTGAGGTTAGTCCTGCCTTGTTCCCTGAATCAGATGCTTCATTTCCACCTTGCTTCCACTCCTATTCTCCCTTTTTCCCTGCATCCAGCTTCAGGTCTCATGATCTATTTCCAGATATTTTATGCATTCTGCTCTCCCTTTGTTGATTTCCCATTTCTTTCATCTTTACCCTGCTAATGAGGTGTGTTGTAGTTATCCTCAGAACAAGCATTAAAAACCTAGGAAGACATATCTAAGACTTATTAAAAATTTAACAGAAATTGAAAAAATGGAAATACAACTGAGACACTCAAAGAAATTTCATTCCCTCTTGTACTGACACTGTGAGGTTATACAAGGATAGGCAAAAGTGAAAGATTCTGTCAAGTATCAGTTTAATCAAAAAATGAAAACAATCTTTACAGTGTTTTAATCCTGATATTGTCATTGAATGGTGTAATCCCAGCACAGAGCTATTTGGAGACTTTTTTAGGCATTTCTGTAATAATATGTTTGGATGCTTTTCAAGGTTAATGTATAGTTTGAACTTGCTTGGTTTATATATTTGATTAATGGATAGTTATTACCTTATGTTTTATCTTACCGTATATTTTATCTTACCTTATTAATGTCATATTAATGTCATTACCTTATTAATGTCATATTATCTTAAACTGAGTTTAGTGTCCTCAGTCAGACCTATGCAGACACAAAAAAAAAAAAAAAGAAGAAAAATCTCTATAAGAAAAAGTGAGATAGCTTTTTGTATGGTCATCCTGGCTAATTTAATGTGCTCTGATGAACACAGATCTGTCCCTTCCTGTTCTCATCTTGTTTGGCTCTGAACGTGTAAGAACATATATTGAATTAGACCATTGTCCTGCCCTGTATGAACCTAAAACTCCACATTCTGTTCAGTGCAAAATCAATGCCTGAGACTTACACTAACAATGCTCTCTTGCTCTTCTGCTTTGGTAAATTCTAGTTTTAGTGACAAAAATTATATCAAGTCTGAGTATTTGCATGCATTCATTTGCCTTTAGCCTCAGAGTAGGTGTTTCATGATATTAGCATTTCAGTGCTAATAGCATTGAAATATAATAGCCTATGTCTCTTAATGCAAAATAACCTCCTCTCCAGCCAAAGAATGCTCTCCCACATGTGTCTCCTGGAACTCATCTATGGCATGCCTTAAGATAACTCTTTAAATTGAGTTTGCATGGCTATGAAATGAAACCAGCCATTCTGCTTTGCTCTCAATAGGCATCAGATGCTACACATCTCAAGTTAGATTTGCATCAGGTTGCCTGAGTACTCACATATAGGAATTATATTCTTATTGCAAGAGTTATAAGGTTCCCAGAGAAACATGTTCCTTAATCTAATTAAAACCAATAAAGCAATTACTTTGATATTGAAATGCAAGAGTTCTGGTCTGAGTAGGCAGCAAATATGATGAATTATCTATACTAGCTGATAAAATTCTTGACTTAGACACCATGCAAAATAGTGATGGCCAAGATTTTTTCTCCTTGTGTAGATTCCTAATGAACTTTGTTCTCTATACTTCATAAAAGCGTTTATAGTATGTCAAGCTCTGTAGCCACATAAATGGATCATTTTTAAAATTTCGTTTTCTGTGTCACTCTTAGATGAGAGACTGAGACAAGCCTGATGGAATTTGCACCTATTTCTTCAAAGAAATCTTTTATTTTGAAGTGAATGCTTGGAAAACTGAAGTCAGCTCTTCAGGTATACACTTTGGGAGAGATTTCTAACATGTTTTCCTAGGAAAACCACTCTCATTCTACAACCATTAGAATGGAGCCTCACAGTTTTATTTATACATTTGGAGACATGTAGATTATTCCTGGAACCATCATTCTCAACCTCCCCAACTCCCACTTTCAGCATAATTGCTCTTGAGAAACAGAATCATTTTTTTAAAATGACCCATTCCTTTGCTCAACTACTAGCCAATTCAGTCTGGCAGCAAGATGCATACTTCAAGTCAGAATTGGCCAAATGTGAATAATGAATTCAGAAGCATTTTGGTTCAGAGCTGTATTTTGTTAGTTGTGTATATTTTAAAAAAAATCTTGGCAGTGAACCCTATGAGGAATTTCTTTCGAGTTTTCCTAAATTAATCATTTTTATAGACAAAAGAGTCAGCTTGTAGCTGTATAGCTAGATATTCTTGTTCACAGTGCACAGTGCAACGGGAATCATTTCCTGGCCACAGAGCCATGGCATGACACAAAGCAGACCTTCTTTTTGCAATCTAGAGGGACATGTTAATTATTTATATCTTTCCTTAATGGACCACCACCATGGTCAAACTATGAACCAAGCTGTGAAAACAGCATTGACTCGTATTAAACTCACAGTTAGACAGTGGAAGATGTGATTTTTACTAAGTTTTACCCTGTCTATGTTGTTTTATTTATTAATGTCCTTTTAGTAGCCATAAGTCTATCACTTGGAGCTGTAGAAGGTTTGCTCTGGGTAACTTCAAGTGAAACAGTTTCCACTATTATCCACATTACTAACTCCAGTTTCTGAAATAAAGTGTTTCCGAGAAAATACAAAACATGGTTATCATCTAAAAAAAGCTTATTCTCTGGATTTATGGATTATTCTGAGCATAACATGGTACTGGCAAAGGCACTCTGTAAGAGAAGGGCAGGATGTGAAAATTTTTCTTTCTTTACAAATGTATTTGTCTGTCTTCTATTCAAGGAATTCCAACAATGAGAAAAATTGGGCTCCCCTTGGCTGGTTTTCAGACTGGGACAGATGAAGAAAAGCTGCCAAGAATTTCACAAGTGAGGAGGAATTAATTCATGGGTGTCAGGAACTGGGATCTTGAGTTTTGAAGTAGGAAAAATGGCCTAAACACCTGTTTTCAAGCCCAAATCTTATTAAAGATGGAGGCTAGCAGACCTACCTCAAAGGAATCTTAAAATAATTTGCCTTCCCTACAGTAAAACCAATGCATTACAATGGAGAATTCCATTTCCCTTCCTGCAGCTGCTGTGAAAAAGCAACTTTTAAAAGTGGGATATGTGCCACAAAGGTCTGAAAAGCAGAGGTTACAGAGAGTGACTGCTGCCTGTTGGCCCTTGGATTAAATTAAAAAAAAAGCCAGCTTGTTTTATTTAGTGTTACTAGGAATGAATAAATTAGTTTGGTTAATAAAAGAATTGGTCTGAATCTTAGCCAAAAATTCAAACTCCTTATTTCTGTGGTATCTCCAAATTTCCTGGCTGCAGACAGAATCCAGTCAAAACTCTTGGAGAAAACCCCTCTTGGGGAAGTTCTTTATGTTGAAAGCCCAGTCAGAGTAAGCAGTACTTAAATCTACCAATCAATTAGGGAGCTTTTGAGAGATCTCTGGACTTATTTGTAGAAAAGGAAGGTTCATAAAAGCTTCTCTTAATGATAATAAGTAGGTTTCATGCACAAAACACTGTTTTTTTGCCCCTTGCTGATTTTAGGCAAGGTTAGTCAATGAGCTAAGTTGCTCAGATTCCAAGGTAAAGGTATTTTAACAGTAGGCAAACTCACTTTTCATCAGAGGTTCATATACCTGTGGATTTTTGAGGAATACTGGGCACAATTTCAGTAGGCATCATTAATGATATTACTGCTAGACTGCCAGATACCCTCAGGGACTAAGTCAGGAAAGACGACATTCAGTATAGAAATCCTCCTTTTATCATCAGTTTTGAAAATGTTGATGCTTTAAGCTGAGAAAAGGACTTTGATTTGAATGTACATCTTGCTGAAATGGAAAACTAAGCCCTCTTCTCACCTACAGAACTGACAAAACAGGGATATGCCATCTCCAGTTTCTGCACTTTTTACTGTTGACCTGAATGGATAAGGGTAATTTTGCAGTTGATGGCTGAAGAGGTACATGAGTTTATGCCTCGTATTCATTTTTACCCAACGAATAGCACCATGTAGAAACATTTGAAATAAACAAAAACAACCAAGCTTTTCATACGCAGTATGGTATTCCCAGCCATTAAATGGAAGAAACCTTCAGTTGCTCTCATCTAAACTGGAGTTCAGAGATAATTCTGCTAGTCTGCTAGTCTAGAGATGACAAATTCTTTACCTCATGGACAGTCTTCTGATTGTGTGATTCCATTCAGATGATAGTTTCTACTTCTTCCATAATAGTAAGATCAACAACGTAGTCCTCTCTTTAAATTAAAAATTAATTTTTGGAACAAAAGAGGACATGTGCCAGTTGTGGATAAGGCAAGGGCCAAAGCCTACAGGCTCCTGGCACTGAAGCCCTGTATCTTACAGCTGAGGAGTAATAATTTGACACCTCTGAAGCAGCAGGACTTCGTACTCTGACAACTGCAGCCTTGTTCTACAGCTCTAAGCCATTCAAACACATGACAAAAAATCACAGTCAGCAACATCCATAGTGGATTTTTTTCCCACCTTAGCAGTTCTTTCTCTCCTCTGATGTGGGTTTGGAGATATACTCTGTGGTATCACTGTTAAGCTTTTCATTTATTTTTCTATGCTTACCTACACAGAATGAAACACTCTAAAAGACGCCAGTTCAAATTATTCAAGAATACTTTTGGCAGTTGCCAAGTAATTTAGAATGATACCTTCTTAACAGTGTCTCCAAACAGACTTGACAACTCAGAGAAGTAAAGCTTCCCCCTTTTTTGACTGTTCTATGCATGCTAAATTCTACCAAAGCTATTCATAACATTGAAGCATAGGTTTTTTTCTTCTTAGATGGAGAAAGATTTTTTTTCTTCCTTCATGTTACTCCAGGTTAGGATGTGCTTTGCCATTTACAACAAAGTGTTACAGTTTTCCTCCTTTTGCTGCCAGCTTAGACTGTTGAGTCCTTAAAAGAGTGTGGAGTGTTTTAAAAGAGGTAGTTACCTTTAAATGAGTCCTTCAAAACACATACAAGCTACCTAACTGACCATATCAGCACCTAGCTCTCAAGAGATTTCTGGTACCTTAAGTTTACAGTCCAGCAAATAATCACAATAGGGAAGCAGATGGTTATTTAATACTCTTTTTCTGGGTTAACTTTCATTTTTGGAAAAAAAATATTTTATCAATCCAGATCATTGTTCCAGAAAATCAGACATGATGGTGGCTGACTCTTTTTGTAACACTGAGAATTGCTCAATGGACAGAACAGGCAAAACCGAGCACACATCTGAGAATGACGTTTGAGTCACAGAGAGTGGCTTACTAACATCAGTTATTAATTGAATTGTATACTCCAAAAGGAGCTCTTACTAAGATTAAAAGGCATACAGCCAAAAGAATTTTCAGATATGCAGCCTTCTTTAGTGTCTGTGGTCATCATCAGAAACCCTTGGAGACACAGATTTTTGATCCTGGAAATCCCACTAGGGTTAACAAAAAAAAAGCTGCATCACTTACCTAAAATGCATGAATATATAATATCTCAGCAGCATAAACCATGTAATCATTATATGGATAAATACCATATCAGCTGGCTCAGAACCAGCTATTTTTGTAAGTAGATTAAAAAAATGCCACAAGCAGTGCCAAAAAAAAAAAAAAAGACAAAAAAACAAAAAATAGGAAAGACCTGTCATCGCAGCAGCAATTAACATTTCTACCTTATCCCACACTCCTTAGTCCCTGTTGACTATGAGTCCAAGAAGTGAAACAAGAAAAAAATAAAAAAGAAACTTAAAATAATAATGAGGAGCAAGACTGGACAGGTTTAGGTTTAATTTTTGGCACAAACACTTCTTAGTGACTTCTTTTTTGAAGGAAGCTGACAGGTGACACGTAAGTCTTGGAAGGACAACGCAGCAGAAAAAAAGATCTTGTGAAAGATCTTCCCAACAGAAAAGAACTCCAAATTCTCCAGCACTTCACAATAAAAATAATGTCAATTACAGAAGGAGCCGAAAGAAAACTTAAATCTATCCATTTGAACAGACATAAATCTTGAGACTTTCCTATTCATCTGCCCTTCTTTCCTGCTCTTTGTTGAGCTTGGTTATTAGAAATAATGAGATTTTTGTATTTGTCACATGTTCAGCATCATGCAAGGATAATTTTCAGAGCAGTGTGGTACAGCAGATTAGATTGATATTTGACCTTCAGAAAACATCAAGGAAGAGGGTTAGCCATTCAGCAGGTGGCAGCCTTCCCTTCCTTATTGGATTCTCAACCATCATTTCAGCCTGTCTTTGGGTAATATTTCATAGGTAAGGTATTTTAACACAGAAATCACTAATAAAAGCACTATCTCATTCAGCAACCCAGAGAGTCTGAATGAAGAGGTTGCTTCATTCTCACAGCATCTCAGAAATGCAGCATGCTTCACCTATAACTATTGAAATGACAAACGCCAATATAGGTCTCTCATCCTTTTCTTTGCATCAAATATTTTTGTTTCTTTCACTTACAAACTGTGTATAAAAAACTTTGACGGTAAGCTCTTCTGAAAAGCAAAAGTGTTGTTGGAAAAGGTAATTTACTCTCCCTATAAAAAGAAAGGTGTCTTATTGTGTGACTCCTAGTCTTTAAAGGTCACAGTTAGGTGTCCTGACCATGGTAGATTGGCTGCATGACAACATGTATTTAACTGGATAAGCTTTCTTCTCTTCTTTAAGATGTTGCATTCATGTTGAATACAACTGCATAAACTCTTCATGAAAAAATACTAAGTTCAGTAACAACTAATCAATTATTTTTTATATAAATTCTGTTCTTCTTATGACCACTATGGGTGATAATGACACTGCCTCCCTATTGTCATACACCTACACACCAAAATATGACACAAGATAGTAATGGTAAGAAGTGAAAGAGAAGGGTGAAAGTGTTTAAAGGTACTCTGGATACCAAATAGACCATGTGTTTTCCCTGCAGAAGGTTCACAGCAAATTGAAGTGTCCAGTAATATGAATAGTGCATACAAGATACATAAAGTATGGCAAAATTTGAAAAGGCTGACTTGAAAAGAAAGGATTGCTGAAAGAATACAGCGGGAGTGAACAGTCTGGTTCCCAAGGAACAGTTTTCAGGAAGGAGGGGATGCATGATGACAGAGAAGAAGTAAAAGAAAATAAAATACACAGCTGGAAGTAGTCTAAAACCTTCAAGATCCTAAAGCTAGATTCCTTCTGGTAAAAGTACTTGGAGTGGAAAAGGAAGGAGAGAGTGGAAAGGTGAACCCAGGAAAGTACAAGTCAGTTAGTCTCACCTCCTTCCCTGGAAAAGTGATGGAAGAGCTCATCCTAGATGTCATCTCTCAGCAGGTGGAGATCTCTAAGAAGATTTTCTCATCTCCCAGTGTTAACCAATATGATAGCCTTCTCTGACAGAATGACTAGCTGGATAGATGAGGGGAGAGCAGTGGATTTTGTTTACCTTAACTTCTGCAAGGCTTTTGACACTGTCTCTTGTAACATCCATATCAGGAACTAGGGATTAGATGACTCGACAGTGAGGTGGATTGAGAACTAGTTAAATGGCAGAGCTCAAAGGTTATGGTCAGTGGCAGAGGCCTGTAGCTAATGGTGTTGACCAAGGGTCAACACTGAGTTCAACACCTTTCAACTTGTTCATTAATGGCCAGGAAGAAGGGACAGATGGTACCGTCACCAAGGCTGGGAAGTCTTGGTGGGCAACAAGTTAACCATGAGCCAGTAATGTGCCCTATGGCCAGGAAAGTCGATAGGATCTTGGGGTGCCTTAGGAAAAGTGTTGCCAGTAGGTGAAGGGAGTTGATCCTCTCTGTCTACTCAGCCATGGTGAGGCAACATCTGGTGTACTGTGTCCAATTCTGGGCCCTCCAGTATGAAAGGGACATGGAGCTACAGCAGAGAGGTCAGCATAAGGCAACAAAGACAATTAGAGGACTGGAGCACCTCTCCTGTGAGGAAAGTCTGATAGAGCTAGAACTGTTCAGCCAAGAGAAGACTTAGAGGGGATCTTGCCAGTATGTACAGATATCTGAAGGCAGGATGTCAAGAGGGTGGACCAGACTATTTCTCCTGCTCCTTCTGTGAAGATATTTAAAACTTGCCTAGATACAATCCTGCACAATACACTCTAAGTGACCCTGCTTGAACAGAGGGTTGGACTACATGATCTTGAAGATTTTTTTCAAACATAATGATTTTATGATTTTATGATCTCTAGATCTCCTTTCCAACCTCAATCATTCTGTGAGTCATCGGTAGCAAAAAAAATGGGCATCTCACAAATGCTCTGAGCATCTTCCCCAAGTCACTCAACATCTTGCACTGCTACAAAGTGCCTAAAACTGGGAACTTGTGCAACAATGACAAGTTCAAGTGCATTGCCTTCACAGAAATCCAAGAGTGGAAGAGAAATCTTTTATACTTACGCAACCAGTGCACAAGTTAGGGATACTTGTGGTTAAGCATACATTTCCTAGGTCTTTAAAAAGTCTGTAGATGACCTACATCATCTAGAAAGATGATGTCATCATATGACAGATAATAGTGAAAAAGTCCTCTCAGGTAGCATTATACAATAGTCCTCCAACAAAGAACAGATAATAATAAAATAATTTAGGGACTTTCTATCCTTCTGCTCTTAATAAATAGATCTTGTACTTGAACAAGAATGTCATGAAATTAACCATGTTCTTTGGTTCATTTGATGATTAATTCACTGGCTTGGGATAGACACTGAGAACGTCTTACTCTACTCTTGCTTAAACCAGCTATATAAATTTCAAAACAGAACCACTAAAGAACTGCTACCAAATGAAACTGCCATAACAAAGCGTTAATTAGCTATCATCTTGAAAACAGCTTATCATACAGCCTTGACAACCTCAAACTCCTGAGTGTTTTTCTTTTTCTTTTTTTTTCCTTCTTTTTCTCTCTAGCCAGTGTTAAACTCTACTGTAACAGATGCACTGGTAGCAGCAGGCATATTAACTATTTCTTTAAAGGAAAAAATTAGATATACCTTAATTTCCTTTAAAGAAATATAATATATCTAATTAAGGAAATTAGATATATTCTTTAAAGTGACTCTTCTTTAGATCTACTCTCAAATGCTCACATGTTTTAATCTGATTGGAAGTGTATAGGAAGTCTCAAGAGTAGGCAGGACATTTAAGGAAATCACTGTAGTTGGTTGTGGAGACTTGTATTGCTTTCTGTATTAGCCCTCACCTAGCATGTGGTAGATCTGTAGAAGTCGATGTTCAAGATAATTGCTGATGCAAAGAGCTCTAAAGGGCACAAATTTCATTATTTCAAAAAGAGACTGGACAAGCATGTGGAAGAGAGCTCCATTACTAGTCTGACAATGTACAATAGATTCAGGAAATATCAAAGGCTGGAAACAACCAGAGATTGGGAGATTGCCTGGGGGAAGTGTGGTATAGCTTGATCCCACCTTGGTATCTGTCCATGGCCACTGTTGAAGGCCCTTGGTAGATTGTCTTAAGGTGTTAAACAGAATTGAAAGACACTTGAAAGACACTTTTCTATGGTAAGAAAAAATTGACATTACTATAGAAATAATACTAGTAGAAATAGGATTTAGCTTGATACTTCCTGCATCTAATGTAGGAATAACCCTCAGCTCACGTAAATGTGTTTGAAGGAGCTTGATTAGTTTATCTCAACTCTGTGCAATATAGCACAGATAATAAAGGGCTGACTGAAATATTTGAGAAACTTGGTTTGTATTAATGTTTAAAGATTGGATTTTTATTCCAAACTTTTGGAATATTTTTGGGTAGTAATTTGTATGTGAAAAAGCTTTCCCATGTGGTTTGTAGGCCTTATGCTTGGCAGTGTTATAATTATCACAGGAAGAGCTTTTTCTCATGGCATTTTGGCTTCCAGTCACAAGCATAGGCTGGAAGTACAGAGGCGTGGGAAATTGAATTAAGAGGGCAAACAGTCAACCAAAATTCAGAGAGGAGGGTTTGGAAGTTATGGGAAGGTCAGTCTTATTGTATCCAGCTCCTTTCTCCCATGCCTACTAACAAGTTACAGGAGTAAGTCAACAAATCTAAG
This sequence comes from Rhynchotus rufescens, assembly GCA_032273925.1. Classification (NCBI taxonomy): domain Eukaryota; kingdom Metazoa; phylum Chordata; class Aves; order Tinamiformes; family Tinamidae; genus Rhynchotus; species Rhynchotus rufescens. The sequence goes on along the minus strand of JAVCKT010027376.1, from coordinate 15,337 downwards.
CATATAAAAAGACAATAAAATATCTCAGGCCTTTCCTTTTGCCAGCTGAGGACTTTTCTGCCACTCTGTGATGTCTATACTAGGGAGACAAACTGACTTCATCAATCATCATTTCTGCATATTTTCTTGAGAGAAGATTAATTTTATTAATTTTTTTACTCTTAATTTATTACTCTTGATACATTCAAAGGTGATCACAGAATATCTTTTCCATATAGACTCAGATTGTTTTGGGTCTTCCCCTTACGATCCCCCATCTCTGTCTTTTACTTGGGAGGAAAACAATCTCATACAGTCATAGATTCATAGAATCATTATTTTTGGAAAAGACCTTTACGATCATTGGGTCCAACCATAAGACCTTCAACACCATGCCTGCTAAATTATGTCTCTAAATGCCACATATACATGCTATTTAATCACTGCCAAGGATGGAAAGCTCTTTGGTGTGAAAGATTCAAGTCTCCTAAAACTGGTTCAAACACCAAATGAGTGCACCTCATGTATGAGGTGAGAGAGTGAAAGATAAAGGATCATTTCATTAGAACTGACCAGATTTGAGGTCATAGCCACTAGGATCTTTGAGGTCATAGCCATTAGGATCTTTTTAGTATAAAAAACTAATCAGATCTTATTGTGCCTTGAACTTTCTATGTCTTGGGAGACACGTCTTTCTATTTTATCCTCAGGCTGTTGAAATCACCCTCTGAGTTGTTAGCTTCTAGCCAAAGAAAAAGGAAAGAGGTGGCACAGAATGTCATAAATCAAATAACTGCATATAGAAGGAGCTTTTCATTAAACATGCCTACCTTTTTGGGGGCAGATATATGGGCTTTGATGTCAAATTATCCCTCTTAATCTGCTTATCCTTGCTAACATCCAGGAGATTTTACCACCAATGAATAGAGGGATTAAATGACTTTCCCAAAGTCATATAGGAAGTCTGTGGCAGAGCAAGGAAATGAACTTCAGTGTCCTGAATTCTTGGCTACTATCAAAAGCACTTTTTGTCTGCAAAATAAATCTTATGTTAGAAATAAAATTTTGGTTTGCATTTTGAGACTCATTGGGAGCCCAGATCAATATGTTTGGTAGGGCTACTGTGAATTTTCTCCAAAGCTCTTCTAACTGAGAAAGTGGAAAAATGAAGTGGGGCTTTTATATAACTGTGTCAAGAGGCAACTCAGACAGAAGCCAAGCTTTTCAAGGAAAGCGGATTTCCCTTTTGTGTTCTGGCTTATAAATCCTGTCTCCTTTATTTTAGAAATATAATTGTCACACCTTCCAAACAGCAGAAGAGGTCAACTGCAACTGTCAATGTCTTGTGTGGTTGTGATTGATTTTGGCCAATGCAAGGAAAGAAAAGTTGGTATCAAAATTATGAAAAAGACAGAAATGCATAGCATACAGGTTCACTCACAACAGTCACATTGGGTAAGAATCATCTAATTTGTTGGATACATAACAACGAGGCATTTTGTCTCTGTGATCTCTCTAATCAAAGGAGGGAAGGCGTTCCAGATGCTGATTCAGTGTTCCTGAGATAGGTTTCTAAAACAAATATGATGACTCTTTCTCTAGCAGCTTCTGTCTCCACCCGCTAAGTATAGATCAGCTTAGAGCAGACACATAACTTTGATGACTAAAGTCAGATGAGAGAAAACACAAACATGTTTTTTTTTTGATGTATATGCCACTTACAAAGCGTTTCCTAAGACACATAGGTAGAGGAGTTAAGGAACCTGCTTATTCCTTTCCCTGATTGGCTCAGATATTCATCCACATATATTGCCTAAGAATTGTGAAAAAAAAAATAGAAAAACTAGTTCTAAAAACTTTAAATTATGCAGGAGACAAGCATTTTGCTAATCAGAAAGACCATCTTGGATGTATGCAAAGCTAAATTTCTTGATAAAAATATAATCTCTTGAATCTTCCATTTGAATTTCTTCTTCAGAGTCACCTGAAGAAGACCATCAGTTAAACAATAAAGGAGATGATTGATAAACATGAAGTCTAATCAGAATCCATGCTGAAAGGCACTCTATTGCAAGCAGAGCAGATTCACTCTCTAGAGATAAGCAGCATGTCTGCACTGTCTTGCTAGGACAGGCAGTAGGCTGTGAACTGTAGGTCCCTGTGTGTGGCTAGAGGCAGCAGAGCACACTCCCTGACACAGTGCCTGGAGAGCATAGGTGCTGGCTCAAGAGGAAATCACTGGATAGATCTTCTCCAGCCAAAAAGTGCCTCAATCTGCTAAGCAGTCAAAATATCAGCATTATACTGATACACAAGTGATGCAAGATAATCAGGCTATAAGCTTGAGTATACGTAGTGCATGAACCATGCTCTGATGTCCATGCAATACACATGAACATATGTAGCTGAAGAATAAACAACGTATACATAGGTAAAGTAAGTAACGGGTAAGTAACAAAGTACCTACAAAGCAAAAGTCTAGCTACTGCGGCATGAAAAACCTCATTTATACCCTCTCACACTAGCAGTCTCATTCCTGCTTTAAAAGCATGTATACTTTTGTAGAGCCAGAAAGTTAAAGTAATTATTGAGGAAACTCCTTTAGAAATATGCTAAGGAAAATCTTGATTCCTCCAGTTTCATTTCCAGGAATAATTGAAAAAAAATCACAGATTTTTCACAATAGTGGTAATCTGGCAAAAATAAAAGGATGAGGGTGGCGTTGACCTTAGGCTATGGGATATTATTCATAAAGAAGAAACTGTAATATCATAGAATCATAGAATCCTTAAGGTTGGAAGGGACCTTCAGAGATCCTCTAGTCCCACTCTCCTGCATATGCAGGTTCATCTAGAGCATGTTACATGGGATTGTGCCCAAGTGCGTTTTGAAGACCTCCAGAGAAGGAGACTTCACCACCTGTCTTGGCCACCTGTTCCAGGGCTCTGTTACCCTCACTGTTAAGAAATTTTCCCTTAAGTTCCCGTGGAACTTTTGATGCTTCAGTTTGTGGCTATTTCCTCTAGCCCTACTGGTAACCACAACTGAAAAGAGGCCGGCCTCCCCTCCTCCTCACTTCCTCCCTTGAGATATTTATAGACACTGATCAGGACCCCCTCAGCCTTCTCTTCTTCAGGCTGAACAAGTCCAGCTCTCTCAGTCTTTCCTCATAAGGCAGATGTTTGAGGCCCTTGCTTATCCTTGTGTATATCACAAGGATGTGATGTGCACAACTTCATATATACACACTTCATATCAAGATGATATATAGATATATCACATATATACACATTTCATATGAAGATGAAATATGTGCCATGTTAAAATCTTGTTTTTTATTGTTATTTTTATTTCCTTTCAAGTCTACAAATTTGTCAGATAAAGATACAAAGATTAAGTTATTTTGAGACAGCATTTTCAGCACTATGTGAAGCATTTGATGTAGTCCTGTGTGGCATTCCAAAAGGAAGAAGAAATAAGTAATGGTAGAAAAAAATGATCATCAGTTCTAGTTCATGTTAAATATATCAAAGGCTAAGAGATTAGAGCAAATAAACATATCCAAAGAGCTTCATCATAGAGAGCTGTTTCTACTGTCGTGCCATAGGATTTTTTTTCCTGGTTGAATGCTACTCAGTATCTTTATCAAGGATCTCAAAGGGTATATGGTAAGCGATAGTGATAAGTGATAGGTAGTAAAATAATATTTTATTAGTAGTATTTAAAAATAACATTAAATGATATTGGAACTCATGTGTTGTCAGGGAGAAGTCATATTAAACTGGATCCAAATTGTTGAAGATCTCATGGTGAAATGGACTTAAAATTTCTGAAGAAATGAACACTTAGACTATAAAACGCGAAAGTGGATTCTGTAGAGTAGTAACTCTTAAAAAAACACTGCAGATTATTGTTAATAGTCACTTGTGAGCATTTGGTGAGATGTTTTGACTGTCATGATAGACATAATGTTAGGTTACAAATATCGAGTAGAAAAAGAACATGAATATTATCCTTGTATCTGGGACCAATCAAAGCATTCATGATGTCACTATCCAGTCTGATATCTACACCTCCAAAATACCGTTAAAAAAATGAAAAGTGTTTAAAGAGCTTAAAAAACACGTGATACTGCACATACATGGCTCACAGTGTGAGACTGGTTTAGATGGGGATGAAAATAATTTCTGAATATTGATAGTATTCTAATCTAATAAACACACAAAGTATAAAGAAGACAGCAATTGGAAATCACAGTTAGTCATAATCTGAATTAGGTGTGAGCAAACGTGCTTTCTCTATCAGCTGGACTCTTGAAATCAAATGTAGATTTAGACTCATAGAATCAGCCAGTTGCAGCTCTGGGATGGAGGTAGGAATATCTGGGTAAGATACTATGTGGGTGCTTACTCTGAGTAAGAGTTAGACTAGTGTTGCCAACAGGGGTCGGCAAGCCTTGTCCGCCAGCTGGACTGACCTGGGGTTGTCCTCACCCCAGGGCCCTAGAGCACAGATACCATTATGGGGGATGCGACAAAATGGTGTTTATTGCGCAGTTCAGTCTGCCTATATACTCCAGTAGAATGCAGAGACTCACCTACTGCCCAATCGGGGGACTAATTTCTACTTTTCACTTTGTATGGCATGGTGTTATCAGTAAACTGCATAAATTAATTATGCTCCTAACTCCCGTGACATCGCGAGATCTTCCGAGCGCCATGCCCTG
>JAVCKT010027375.1:0-17977 GCA_032273925.1 Rhynchotus rufescens | reverse complement strand
AGAGAAGGAGACTCCACAACCTCCCTGGGCAGCCTGTTCCACTGCTCTGTCACCCTCACAGGAAAGAAGTTCCTCCTTTTGCCCTTCCTTGGAGCTATTTGCATCTCACTCAACCCTCCTTTGACCTCCTGCTTCCTCCTTGCTTGCGTTTTCTTCTTCAATCCTCCCATTTTAGGCACTTTTCCTCACTGCCCTGCCAAAAAAAGGGGCCTTAAGAGATGTGTTCCCTTCGGGCAGCCCACGCCAGCATCACTGCTCAACCTCAATCAAGGTTCAACCTCAATATTAATCAATATTTCCTCTTTTTTTTCCTTTCCAGCTGTGACAGATACCTGGACGTTTTGCTCTTTGGCCAGAGGGAAGGTGTTTGCAGGACAGCCGGCTCCCTGAGCACCCCCAAAAAAGTAAGGTTGCTCTTCTGCTTTCCATCGAACGGGCGAGCAAATGCCCCAAAATGGTAGTTTTCTGAGCAGGATTGGCATAATTCTAACCCTGCCTTCTTGGCCTGTACCCCACAGCAGTCATTCATGCAGTGAAATGTGCTAGTCAAGAGCATCACACGAGACCTGGTTGCTGGATTTGCAGAGGGGGACAATGTAGGAAGGACAGTGTATTTTTTGAGGGGAAAAAAAGCAATTTTCTAGCTATTAATATAAGGTTCGGTAGCTTTATTTTGTGAAATATCAAACTGGGCAGAGCCTGATTGATTTCTTTAAACCTGGTGGTCACAGAGGTTGAAAGAGGTGCCCATTGGGTGACAGCGAAAAGCCATCGGCTGCAGGTTTCCATCACTCCATCTAAAAAAGACTCAGAAAACAACCTTGGTCATGCAAAAAACCTCCCATTTAGCCCCAAAACGGAGGCGCAGCCTTCAGCTCATGGAAACCTCCTTAAAAAGTGCCTTCAAAATGGGTGAGGATTAAGGGTGGCCACGTCTCAGGTGGACAACCACGGAGCGCTTTGTGCTCCTGCAGCCCCACGCGAAGCCTCCTCTGATCCGAGACCTTCATCATCATCATCACCGAGGCCGTCAAATAACGGCGGGATTATTTTCTGCCCTTTGCAGCCCCCGTTCTTGGCGGTGACCTTCGCCGGCCACCAACCTGCCAAGAGGATTAAGGATCTGCCGGCGGCGCGCGAGCCTGAATTTTGCCCTCTTCCAGATCTCATTCCGTTCCTAATAAAAGCACCTCAGCTCGTCCCGCAGGTCTGAGGTTTTAATTGGAGAAGAGGCCGCGTTGTTCTTGCTTTCTGGTGGGGCACAGCAGACCTTGCCTTCTCTAAGGGGGAAAATCAAGTTGGGCAGACCTGGAAATCGCTTCTCCAGGTGCTTTTGTAGGGCCTTGGTGTTGATATTCCCTTGCATATCACCCCGTGGATTCCTCTGGGAACCTCCTCTGTCCTTCGAATCCCTCTTTCACTCACATCCATGAGTATTTCAGAGCTGCTGGATGCTTCTGTGGAAGGACTTGTTGCCCCATAAGCCTGACAGGCATGTTGGGCTTCTCCTTTTGAGGAAACCAACCTTTGGGAAGGACATGAGTATGTGTGAGGACCACATGTGATGTTGGACCTGTATTGAGGTGTAGAAAGACATGATGGAGATGTCTCCAGGTATAGAAAGATGTGATGGGGACTCATCAGGGTGACCTGTCACGGTGACGATGTACTGTTGGGCATAGATCAAGGTACAGAGGTGGCATTGGGCAAGGATCTAAATCTGTTCCAGGACAGAAGCTGCTTCAGGAATTGCTTCTAAGTGGCTATGACAGGTAGAGATGATCCATCCTAAACACCTCATGCTTTGGGAATTGCTGTGGGCCCTTTGGCGTTCTCTACCTCATGCACTTACCGCCCCATTTTCAGGGATGAGCCCATTTTCACTTTTCTTCTGAAATCCATAAATCCGTGGAAGGGCATCTCTATTGCTCCTTTCATCCCCCGTGCCCAGAAAGTCCTTCTCAAATCCTAAACTCCTTCTTGACCCTTTCTGCCCCCAATTCCTTCTTTGTGTTGAGTTTGGATGAGACTTTCCACTCCATCTCCTGTATTTTATGGCCCAAAATTTGGAGAAAGGAAGATCTCACCAAACCCCCTGGCCATCAGAACTGGGTTTTGTCAGGAGTTTTGCATTTCAGAAGGGAGTTTCTGTAAGGAGGATAAGAGGGAGAAGAGCTACAAGAGAGGGACGCGAGCGGAAATGTTGCTAGTAGAGAACTCTGATTTATCTGCCATCTGGGAAAGAGGGAAACAGCCGGTTCCAGAGGGATTCCATTCCCTCTTTGTAAGGAAAAACAGCCATTTGCAAATCCATTAGGGAAATACAGCAAGAAAAGAGGCAGATTTACGTGAGGAAAGGGTTTTAGCAGTAAAACTGAGAGCTTTCCTTCTTGCTGGTGAGTCCTTAACAGCTCTGACTCCACATTTGTCAATGTGGACAACAAGAAGAGCACAAATCTGCTGTCTTCTGCACATGTCCTTCATCCAAGACCCATCCTTCCTTCTAGCCTTTTGTTTCAGTGGTTGGGATCCTCTGCAAAATTCATTGAGCACCCTCTTGTTTTTCCTCCAAAGCACCTCAATGTCAAGGTCTACATCATTGGCACTGTCATCTGCTGCTTGGGACCTTGAGGGCCAAAACTTCTTGGTGCCCTCCAGCAGCTTGGTCTTTGTTGGAGATTGTCTTTGGCCAAAACAAAGCCCTGCAGCAAAGAAACTGGTTCATGATTGTTGGGATGTGACAAGTTCTCTAGTCTCAGCTCAGTGTGGAGCAGAGCCAGCTCAGAACCTCATTTGCAGTCTCCTCATTTCAACCTCAAGAGCTTCTGGGACCTTTCCTTGGGATGGAGGTTTTTGAAGTCATTTTTAAGGATTTTTTTAAGACAGAAAGGCTGGAAATTATACAAAACTCATCCAATTGCATGTAGAGTCAGGATGTATTTGCCACCCTCACAGCCCTAGTAGGTTTTAATAGGAGACCATCTCGATTAACTAATGGCAAGAGCTTGGGAGAAGCAAGAGCTGGATGGACATGCATGGATGGTGTGAAGCCAGTGGAATCAACCTAAACCTAGATTTCTGTCCCAAAACTATGTGGCATTTTCAGCTGTTCTCCAGGGACACTATTCATGGTTAGAGGGTTCACATTAACATTGCTCTACCAGAGGGTGGAGGAGCTTGCCACTCTTCCCTGAATATTTAGGGCCAGAGAGCTTTGCCTTTGATTTCTTTTCTTTATCCTGGATATTTTTGGTCACCAGAAATCCTTCACCGGAAGCTGGTGTCCGATTATCTTCTCCTGCAGAGGAATTTGGGGATTTTCAAGGTTTTGATTATTTTTTGAAGCCGCCACCGTCTCATCTTCGCCAGGCCAAGGTGGAAGGACCCGGGTTTTGTCCTCAGGCTTCTTCTGAACATGAATATGTGGACGCCTGCTTTTGGATTTTGAAGCTTTACGTCTTCTGTGGTTTCCTCCTGCAGGTTATTTTAAGCAAAATCCAGCCTTTGTTGCAGCCCTGTGGAAGGAGATCTAAATTTTCATGAAAAAAAAAAAAAAAAGGAAAGGAAAAGCCAAGAGGGGATATCTGGCTGCATAAAGAAAATGATCCTTAAGTGAGTGATTTGAATGACCCACATCCGTAATTGGGCTTAATTTGGGGAAATAAGGCAAATTCCTAGAGGATGCATGCAAAAAAATCCCCATGGAAATGGTTTTGGGCAGTTTTTAACAGCCTTTTTTTTCCCCACTAAGGTGCAAGCTTGCATCTGGGAAATGCATGTGCAGGGCACATTCCTCAGCCAGGGAATTAGCAGGATGCAATCAAATCTTAAGTGTGCAAAGGAAAAATGGAGAGGCATCAGATAAGATTCTGATTATAAATTATTCACAATTAATTGCTCCCAGTAAAGAAAAAAATGAATCCCCTAACCGCTCTCCCTAAGACTCTCAAGGAAATCAAAAACTTGAACAATTGCTGTCCGGCGAGAAGAACTTTGCACATTTTGGAGCATCCGGAGCCGCGTTTCACTTCAAAAGCTTCTCAATTTGCCCTCCACAAAAAGATCCCAATTCGTTCTTTTGGGAACTTCTGCTGGGCCAGGGGCTGTATTGCGAAAAAAAAAATGCAAGTATTTTCACGTTGCTTTGAAGAAGCCTCTTTGATGTGCTCCTTTGCTGGTTTGTTTTGGAAGGTGCTTTAATGGGCTCTCTCTCCATAAAAATAACACTTAAAAATGCACGTAGGTATCTCAGCTCTCCACTTAAAAAAAGAACCAGGTTGCTTAATGCTGCCGTTCAAGGTACATTAACCTTGCCTACTAAAGCTCTGCCTGGCTCTTGCGGGTTTTATTCTCCCATTTATGTTGCAGAGATGTCCCCGGAGCGTTTTAGGCGGCGACGGCGATGGGTAGCGTTGGCGAGGAGGGAATTAGTTCTCAGTAATTGTTGTTCTCGTCAGATACGCGCCGCAGGAGCTCCCCCTCTGCGGCACCTACGCGTCTTTATGGAGCTGGAGGAGGTGGATCAGGAGCGTGGACTACATTTTTCTCCTTTTTTGGGGGGGAAATGCTCAATAACTCAATGCTGAGGATGGGACCGTGCTCCAGCTATGGGCTGCTGTTGAGTTAATTGGCACCCAGGCTGAACACGAAGGACGTTTCCATCATGGAAACGCTCCCGTGGGTTGTGTAGAGACAACCCATCTGCTGTGGACTGCTAAAAAGCCAGAAATGTTGCCTGGCCTGGTGGTGTTTCTGGTGCTAGTGCTTCTGATGGCCCCTGATGAACATCCCTGCAAGTGCATGTGGTTCCTCAAGGAAGCACAGGTGCAAGGGCCACCATAAAATGGGTAATATCTCCAAAAACAGGATTCTTCCTCATTGTGGGCAATTTATTCATGTCAGTCGTGCTTTTAGGCAGGGATTTAGGGTTGTAGTAGAGCCTAACTTGCCACAAAATGGTGTTTTTCTCCTTGTTGAAGCTTTCGCTTAAGTTGAGTTTGAGTTGAGTTGAGAGGTTGAGTGAAGGGGTTGAATTTGCAGAAAAACAAGCGACACTGGAGGTTGATGGAGCACAAAATGCCACCAGCAGACCCCAGAGAGCTGGGGAAGAGGCCAGAAAGCGCAAGACAGGGGGCAGTTTTTTGGGAAAGTCTCCAAAATTCGGGAGCTTTCCAAGGACCCGAGCCTGGCTTACACCCGGTGCCGCTGGGAATGGCTTGCGACGTTAGGCGAGCCTCGGTTACCGCAGGATATGGTGCTCCTTGGAGGCAAATAAACCCTTCCTGGGGATTTTAAATCCCTTTTTCTCCGAGAGCTGGGTGCTTTTGCTAAATGCAGCGTTCTGCTTGAAGCGTTGGGAAACAAGTTCCAACGGGGAAGTAAACCAGCCGGCGCCAAGTGGACGACGTCTCGCCCTGAATGGACCTTCTTGATGGCTTCCAAGAGCCTTGAGGACCACGTGGAGGCTCTTGTTGACTTCCTTGCAGAGAAGAAGCCAAAATTCACTTTGCTGATAGCATGGGAATCCCTCTTGCCTCGTTCCAGCTCCTCTTGTTGCTCCTCACGTCAACCTCAAAGCCGCGAGCTCTTCCAGTTGGGTTGACGCTCAACTGCGCAAGAGCTCCGTGCTGTGCCTGTGGACTCCGTGCCTCCCTTTTCCTTGGACAAATGTGTCCCGTTTACAAGATGAGCTGAATATAAAGACTTTTCCCCCCTCCTTTGCACACCAGGAGGGCTCCACAAGGCAGAAAGGGCTTCTTCCATTGCCTAAAAGCAACCAAAAAGGCTCCGTGTGGCCTTTTGCCCTGGTGGCATCACCCCAAAGAGGGTTTATTGATGAAAGCCCGTAACCTCTGTGGCGTTTTCTTCATCAGCAACGAGAAAACGGGGGGGTGAACTGCACGTGGCCTCATTTCAGCCCATAAAAATCCCGTGTTCGAGCGCGAGATGGTCGCTCCAGCTTCACTTTATGGTCAGCGGAGAGACATTGTCACCCGCAGAGGGTGAATCTGTCTTCGCCTTACATTTCCATGTGAGATATATGGTCCTCTGGAGGTGCCTGTGCCTTTCTGGCAGCGATATTTCTTCATTTTCACTGCGATATATTCCCGTAATGAATGCATATATCATCAAATCCAGCATACACAAACCCCGTTGTCCTGCTGCAAGGAGCGTACCGTAAAAAACTTCCAGCATAACTCAGCTGCTGCCACTGGAAACGCTGCCCATCCTGCCTTTATTTTGCTTAAAAAAAGGGGAAAAATGCTTTTTATAAAGGCAGCCGTCTGCTAATAGGCCAAAATATCTTTTAATGTCTAGGAAATGTTTTTGAATGCAGAATATACAGGATCATCTCACAGGGATGGGCCTTAAGGCTTCCATCTCCAAAGGAGAAACCAAACATCTCTAATAAACTTATAATTTGGGGTAAGTAGGGGAAAAATGCTCAAAACTTCGCTCCTATAACTTCCCACATTGGATCTTCCCTTGGCAGATGCCTTTGGGAAGCTGCTGATGGAGCTAGGAGAGGTTTCCTGGGATTCCCAAGCACTTGTTTTCCAGCAATTCAGAAAAATGGGTCTTGCAAAGCCGCTGTCAACATTATCAGTCGTATATGATAACGTGTACCCCGACAATATATATTTTCTTTTTGTGCTCAGTGATATTTCTAATATGATTTTATAGCTCTTTGGATAAGCAGGCAGGTCACAGAGTATTTTCTTTTCACCTTTTAATGGCAGATGACCATCAGAAATACTTGAGAGTCTTGAAATGTTCTGTGACACCAGTGACTGCACTGAAAAAAAAGACAATTTCTCCACTCCAGTCTTTAATTATTTTTATTTGAAAGAGGAGGTAATATATTGCTGGCAAAAAAAGCAGCAGATAAATCTATACTACCCTAAAGAGCTTGAGTTTAGGTAGACTCAAGCTCTTCGGGAAACACATTTCCAACTTAACAGCAATATTGCAGCGGTAGCTGAAATAATTTGATTTCTGAAGGAAATTTAGGACACTTTGCTCTTCAGTTGCTGCCAAAAATCTAAAGTGCTGCCGTTTCCGGAAAGGAGAGAGCCTTTATCAAAGGTTGTTTGGCTTCGTTGCTCATATTTTCTTGGGAAGAGGGCTTGAGGATCCCATTTTTTTGCTCTTGGCCCCAAATTCCAGCCTTTGGTGGAGCAGGTTGGTGAGGGGCTGCTTCATTATCTCACTACTCTTCCATTTATGCTTTGGATGAGTCAATCTGATAGATGATAAATCAGATAGAGTCAATCAGAGTACAAACTGATGTCAGGGGGGAAAAGTACATATTATTACATAAAAATATTACCTAAAATGCCAGTAAATCTCTGCAGCTCTTTTGCCCTTCCCTGTTGGGGCTGGATGGCCTGCCTTGAAGATACCCAAAGAAGAGCTCTCATCAAAATAGCTATATTTTTACAAAAAACCAAAATGTTTTTGCAAGAGGGGTTGGGAATAGGGCATCTCCAAGCACCTTTTGGAGTCCATGATGAGGTAAGTAGAGGTAGATACTCAACGTAGATCCAGGTCATCCATGCTGTGGGGCTCAGGGCAACCAGCTTCATCATTTGCAACCATCATTTCCAAGAGTTCTGCCCATGTCTCTCCTCTGTGCAGGCAATGCCTCCTTGCAGGCCATCATCTTACACTCTTTTTCTCCCAAATCCCTCAAATAATCATTAAATAATCATCATGGGCATCAAATAATCCGAGGTTTCTTCAGGAGACATTATTCTTGAAGGGTCTTGAGTATCTGTGTAGGTCTTGCGTGGTCTTGTGTTGTCCATATAACTCTCCAGGGCTAATTCTGGGACAATTTGGGATGGATCCATGTAACTGCTTGTTCATTTTTGACCATCTTCTCCCATGGGTTGGATCCTCCAGGTAGAGTGGATTGATTTCTGTGCCCCTCATCACGCTTGTGGCTGGACATTACTCCCCTAGATAGGGTTGAATTTTGGAAACCTATCTGGGCTCCCAAGCTGGAACTCCAGAATTCAATAAAAAGAGTGAAAAGCGACAATTAGAAAAAAAAAAAAAGAGGGAAAAGGCAACAAAACCATCTAACTCTGCTGCTTTTCTGCTCCCAGCTTCTCGATGTGACGCCCGCCCAGGATGCACCATGTCTCCCCGGCGCCGGCTCTGACCATGATGGCCACCCAGAGTGTGCCCCCTCCTCCGTACCAGGACACCCCACAGGTCAGTGTCCCGGGGCACCCATAGGACCCCCCAAAACCACCCCCTTATTCCCTTTTTTCCCATATATGCATCCCCCAGCCACCCCAACCTCCTGCTTTTCTGCAGTAAAACGCCCTTCCCGGCTAAAAATGCACCAAGGGAAATGCCCCTCAGATTCAATCTACCCCTACAGTGCCAAAATTTGGGAATAAAACCCTTTCCAGGCTCAAAATGCACCGAGGGACATGCCAATATTTGCAATGAATTGCCTTGCCAGGCTCAAAATGCACCGAGGGAGACGCCTGCAAGATCCGCTCTCCCAAAACGATGCCCGTATTTTGCAATAAATTGCTTTTCCAAGCTAAAAATGCACAGAGGGAAATGACCGGCACATCTTGCCTTCCCCCTGCACTGCTGATATTTTGCAATAAAATGCTTTTTCCGGGGAAAAATGCACCGAGGGAAATGCTAGGTCTCATTGCAACGTGCTAATATTTTGCAAGAAAATCCCTTTCTTGGATAAATACTCCTTGCTGAAAGGGTTGAGCCCTGATTTCGGTTGGATTTTGGGCACGTTCCTGCCTTTTTTTGGTGCAAACTCACTTCAGGTTTCCAAAGGCATCTGCAGGAAGCCTGTCCCTGGTGTCACAAAAAAAACCAAATAACCTTTTTGGGTTACAAACCCGAAATTTTGGGCACGCTGCCCTTGCCTGTGCTGGTGGGAAGATGTCGCTGTGCAGAAATCTGCTCTTCTCCACCCAAAAAACCATCTTTTCTGTTTCGAAACCCTCCGGGGAGAAACGCAAGAGCCTCGAGAAAAAAGAAAAGACAAAAAGAAATGAACAGAGATATTAAAAAAAGGCAGCTGGAGAAATGCTGAAGCTTAGATATTAAAAATATTGCAGAATATAGGAAAAATTAAACTTAATGCTTCCCTTCGCAGCTCGAGGGCGAGCAAAATTTTCACCCCATGCCAACAGACAAACGGGGATTTTCCCCCAAATTTTCCCAAATGCCACTGTATTTTGATTAAAACCCACAAGCTTTGCAAGTTTGACTGCTGTTTTTGATGTAATTTGACTTGTTTTTTGGTTTTATCCCCCCGCAGATGACGGCGACGGCGCAGGCGCCGGCCAAGGCGCAGGCTGTGCACGTCGCGGCACCCGCGGGTGGCAGCGCCCCGGTGCCCGGCGCCGCCACCGATCCCCAAACCCAGCTGGAAGCCGACAAAAGAGCCGTCTACAGGTGACACCTTGGCAAAAAAATCCACCAATTTTCTTCTTTTTCGCTTATTCTGCAGTCTCTTTATTGCCTCTTGCTCCTAAGGAGCACCCAGGGTGCAAAAAAGATGCTGGAAACCCATGGGATGCGTCACCCGTGTGTGTCCCCCATGGGCAGAGAGACCCTCTGCCAGGGTTGCATGGGGGCAAATCAACCCCTTTCCACCCTAAATAACCCCAAAAGCTCCCGTATTACCCCCAAAACCAGGTTGCAGAAGGTGCCAAGTCTGATTTTGCCGTCGGAGCTGAGAACATCGATTTGGGGAAAGAAATCCCCACTCGACTTGGGGAAGGTGAAAACCAAAATTGTCGTTTTTTTGAGATGGTCCAACTCCAAATTTCAACTGATTGGGCAAAAAATCCAACCTGTCACCAAAGGAGGGGAACAAATCCAGTCAGGAAATGCTGGATTTTTCAGGAGTGCACCTTGCAAATGGATGCACAAGGGGACGTTCCCCCAAGGGACAGAAACAATTCTCTGGAAACACAGCAAAACAGAAAGAAAAAAACCTTCTTTGCCCTGTGCCAGGTTGCAACCTAGTGGATTTTTTTGCAAAATGCATTTTTTTGGTCAAATATGCCATTTTTTTGCCTTTTTTTGAATATTGCATTAATCCCAAATACCACATTTTTGGCGAAGTGCCTTTTTTTTGCCCATTGTGTCTTTTTTTCTCCAAATAATGCACTCTTTTCCCAAATCTTTCCCGTTCCTTGGTTTGCCAGCTGCATTTGCTGCAGGCTGCATTTGTTGCAACCTGCTCTTCTTGCACTGCTCCTAAGAGGTTAAACCCAGGATATTTTTAACATCGGGCTGCCTTTAACTGCTGATTTCACTGGGGCGACTTCAGCACCCCTCAAATTTACAAGAATGCAAAATCCTTATCCCTTTCCATGCTTTTTTTCCCTTAAAAACCCCACAAATCGGGGCCGGGCAGCGCGGTCGCCCCCGCCGCTGCCGGCCTCGCGAGCGGAGCGCTGCTGAATGTGCAAAATTAGCCCATTAGAGGAATTCATTTCTCTTTATTAGCCCGTGTCAAATCCTTTTTATTAGTGGCTGCCAACGACCTCTCTCCTGCAGCAAAATGTCAGGCTGCTTCAGCCCTTTTATTTGTTCGGCGCCGGCGAGGAGCAAACTCGCCCCGGCTCCCAGATTTATTTCCTCTGGCTTTGCAAAAACCACCTGTAGCCCTCCTTTTCCAATCCTGCAAAAAAATCCCGTTTTCCAGCAAATTGGCAATAGCTTTTTTTCTTTTTTAAATAAATTCGACTGCACATCTGGGTTTTAATGCTCCTTGACATTGCTTCTAGATCCTCCCTCTTTTCCCTTAGCCTCTCTGTCCATCCACCTCATTTTGCACCTCTTTTTCCCCCAAAAAAGCCCAAATCTCCCCCCAAATCTCCCCAGTTTCCCCCCAAATCTCCCCATTTCCCCCCAAATCTCTCCTATTGCCTCCCAGCACCTCAACCTCCCCGTCCTCCTCACCACATCTTCTCCCACGCTGGCCAGCTCCGCACGCTGCAATATTTCCTAACACTGCCTGGAATTTGCCTTTCATATCCCTCAGCTAAGCCGCTGCCTAAATTACCCTTGCGGAGGCTTTTCCTTTATTTTTTATATTTTTCCCCATTTTTTTCTCCCTCTCTCCCCCTCCCTCTGTTTTCTGCTCCGGCCTCATCGAAATCTTGCATTAAACTGGGATCAGGCGAGATTAGGCTCTAAGATGCTGCAATATTAGCGGCTGCAAATGAAGATTTAGGCTAAGGTTTAACCCCTTCGGCAGCCTCCAGTTTGGCCCTGGTTAGTCCAAGAGGTTCCAAGTGTCTGAGAAACAGCAACGAAAGCCCCAAGTGCCCAGAGCAGAAGGAGCTGGGATAAAATAGCAATTCTGACACATTGGGCAGGCCCAAAGATGTGATTTAAATCCTCATTTTTACCTGTCTGGACGGTCATTTCTTCCTCTTTTGCTCCCAAGTGTCGTTTTACCAACTGAGCCCAAAATAGGACTTTTTGGGCAACTCACTTTTGAGGCTTTGCCAGGGGGATGGGGAAAAAAAAACAGATTTGGGGGGTTTCCATGAGGAAATCTCCTGCCCCCCAATATTCCAAGGGTTGAATCCATTGAGCCCCTTGCTCCTTGTTGCCATCAGTGCCGGGAATAAGCCATGAAGTTGCTTTCTGGATGCACACCCTCATCCCGGGACATCTTGAGTGGCTTCGCCTGAAGTGGAGAAGATGCAGAACCATGGAAAAGGGGTGGAAAAAAAATCCCCAAGGAGAGACTGGAGGAGATCCTCCCCCTTGCCTGGGCCAAAATTGTGTTTCTTTGCATAATTGTGTTGTTTTTTAACAAGAAGGTTGTGCTGTGTCATTGACAGCCCCGTGTCTCCTCGGCAGGCACCCGCTCTTCCCGCTGCTGACGTTGCTCTTTGAGAAGTGCGAGCAGGCGACGCAGGGCTCCGAGTGCATCACCTCGGCCAGCTTCGACGTCGACATCGAGAACTTCGTCCACCAGCAGGAGCAGGAGCACAAACCCTTCTTCAGCGATGACCCGGAGCTGGACAACTTGGTAAACGTGGGATGGAGGTGGCTGGATGGGCTTTGTGTGTGTGTTTTGTGGGGGGACACGTGGATGGAGAAAGAATTAGGGGAAGACCCCCCTTGGACAACATCTTGGATTAACCTCCGAGTGGTTAAAAGCCTCTACATATCCCAAATTTATAGCACTGGCCTCCTTGGAGCTGTTCTCAGTAGACCTCACTACACCTTCTCCAGCACTTCCATACAAAAGCCCAGCAGAAATGGACCTGAACCTACTTGCAGAGTAGTTTTCTTTGCAAAAGTCATGGGGTCAAAGCATTGTGGGGGGTTTGCACCCCCAAACTTAGAGGAATTAGCTCTGGTCTTCAGTGCAGTGTAAAGCGTTGGTTGGGTTGATTGGGTTGGTTGGGTTGGTTGGGTTGCGCTGGTTGTTTGGATTGGGTTGGTTGTTTGAGTTGACTTGGGTTGAGTTGCTTGGGTTGCTCATCAGCTCAGCTCACCTGCAGTACTGCAGAACACGGGTGCTTGTCCTCAAGAAACAGGGTCAGATGAGACCCTTCATATTGATGGACTATCGTGGCCAACCATCTAACATCCTCTGTCACCACAGTTCAACCTCCGGGTGCTCTGTGAGTGTATTTTAAGTCCCCTGAGGTCTTGAAACTCTTCCCTGTCTTAATGGCCAGTGCCAGATCTCAAGCTGAGGACATCTTGAAACTCCTGCAGCTCTTACGGCCCATTTCAACTCATGGATTTTGCAAGATCTTCAGTGGGCGACCAGCTTGGGGTCACCACCAGTTTTGGGCTACCCACTAAGCCCTCAACCTCCAAATTTCAGAGTTTTGAAAACCTCATCTGTAAAATACCAAAGATACCAACCTCAAAATACCAATAGACAAAACCAGAAGATGCTCTGGGATGATGTGAAGGTGTCACAAGCCTCCTGAAGGCCACGTTGATGTTATGGGCCTAAAATGGATCAATAAGGAAGAGGAATTAGTTATGGGAGCTGCTCGGAAGATGCTTGCACCGAGAGCCTGGAATATTTATTACCTTCTGTACCTAAAAGTTGGCCTGAATTTTGTATGACGTTACAGTGAAGAGCTTGGAGGGAGGCCCAAGCCGTGGGGATCAGGAAAAGCCCTGCCCAGCCAAGCTGAGGACAACCTAATATATGAAAAAGCAACATGTTTTGGGGGAAATGAGTACGTTTTGGGACTGAAAACACATCAACCATGGAGCAAAAATTAAAAAAAAAGGAAACAAAACCCTGTGGTGCTACATGAGAAGATGGTCCAGCGGTGTGGCAATGATGGAGGGATGCTGGAGCTGGCCAGAAATCTAAACATCTGGGGCAAAGAAGCTATTTCCATCTATAGCAGAGTATCCAGGATGGTTTGCCTCTTTTCTGATGGTTTCTCCTCAAAAGAAACCCCTGGATTTGTGTGAAACGCTCTGTTTGGGAGCAGCTCTCTCGGCTTAACGCCGAGGCTAAATCCACCCATGCAGGGTTGCACGCAGAGGACCTAAAAAGTGGGAAATCCAACCCAAAACAGCCCCGACTCAACATTTCCACCAGTCTGAGAGCCAAAATTGGTGCTTTCCACCCCTTTTTAATCCATACCCTCCTGCAAAACCCCAGGCAGGGGCTCCACGAAGGCCGTCACCCTCCTCGGAAGAGCCACGCGCTCCTCGCCGCCGCGATGCACGTAATTAGGAATTAGCAAAAGGTCAGATCTGCCCATTATCAACTCAATCAGGCGCCGAGTGCCACACAGTCAATTAATTCAGCATCTGTATTTTTTACGACCCCGCGCACGTCCTCCGCCCGCCTGTAACTCTTTATCCGGACAGATATACGGCGCAGCCGAGCGGGGCCATAAAATGAGACCCTAAGCAAATGAGCTGAGATAATTGGGAGATTTATTTGGGAGACGGCCAGGTGGCGGCTCCTCTTTGCCTTTGCCCTTGACGAGTGACTTTCATGGCCCAGACCACTCCGTCCTGCCGCCGCGGAGGGAAAAATCAGCAAAACGAGGCAAAAAATCGAAAAAAAAATGGTATTTTTCCGCTTTTTCCCCAGCATTTGCAACCTCCTACATGGGAAGCCTCGTTTCCCGCAGCTCTGCCTTTTTGGGGAGCTATCAGCTCTTGCACTTTGTAAAGGGGCCCACTAAAATTGGCAAATTTTCGTTTGCAAATTCGCCCTTTGAAACGCAAAGGCGTTTTGTTCCATAAAAAGCCGCTTTACTGCCCCGCGGCGAATAGCTGGGATTTTATATATTATGCAAGATTTCAAGCAGCCGCCGTAAAACTTACGGCTTCGACTCCGTGCGGGGAATGGGTTCGGTGTAAATTTTTGCACATTTATGGGGTGCGTTTTAATGGGGCCCGGGCTTTGCACCAGCAGCAGCTGACGGCGACGTGGCGGCCCAATAATCCCGTTATTTCCCAAAAAAGTGGCCTGTTGAGGATAAGAAAACACTTTTCCCCCCAAATCCTTAGTGCGGATATTTTGGGGGCATTCCCCAGAAATGCAGGTAATTATTGTGGTTTTTTGCCGTAGAGAAATGCTGTCCAGGGAGGGCAAAAGAAATAGGATTTTTCTGCCGTGGGGTGGATTTTGGTGGATTTTTGGCCTGTTTTTGGCCTGCTAAGCTCAAAACCCAATAAAGCTTTTTGGGGAATGAATTAATTAGGTGGTAATTAAGCCGCAAGTGACGAGCCTGGTGTCTTTTGCCTCCTCTTTAGATGGTGAAGGCCATCCAGGTGCTGCGCATTCACCTCCTGGAGCTGGAGAAGGTGAACGAGTTGTGCAAGGACTTCTGCAACCGCTACATCACCTGCCTCAAAACCAAGATGCACAGTGACAACCTACTCAGGAACGACCTCGGCGGGCCCTACTCGCCCAGCCAGGCCTCCCTCAACCTCCACCCCCAGGTAAACCAAGCCTCCATCCTCCAGGAACATCCCACGAGCTGGGAATTTACTTTAAAAAATGCCAAAAAACGCATAATTCGCAAAAAAACCCACCTGCATCTTGCTCGTGTGATGCAATGGGGGTGGTTGGTGTGTGTTTGACGTGGCTCTTGTTGGGGAGCTGGCCAAAACACCACCCCTACGCTCACTCTTAGGCTGTTCTTCTGTAAATTTAAGCCAAAATATCCCATAAATCCAGGTTTATTTGCAGGTGGTTGAATGCTCCTTGGGAATTCAAGGAGCCCTGCGCAGGTCGGATGGGAACCTTGGGAATTTCCTGTGGGTTTCTTGCAAAAAAAACCTCATGAGAAAATGCAGAAATGCTGTGATTTCCTCTGCTGCTTTTGCCTTGGGTTTGGGGGCTTTTGGGACACTTGGGGCATGCTGTGATTTTTTTTTTTTTTTTGCCTAATGACTGAATTTCGGTCAATATCTAAATATGGGAGCACGTCGTGTTAATGAAAGGCTAATTTGTGTGATTAACGGGTGGCTAATTTGGCACCTGGGATGTAGCGTGGAGAGAGCCAACCTGGTGGTGCCTCCAGTGTAAGTGCACAGGTAAGTGAAAAACACCACAAAAAGGATTAATAAAAAGCAGCAAAATACCCCAGGCACTTTCAGATAGCTGAAAAAAATGCTGAAAAACAAGCAAAAATGGGCAAAGCAAATGGCCCTCATAGGTGAGATCCCCAAATCCCTTGAGTTTCCCCAGGGGGTTTTGCAATGAAATGCTGCCAAAACTCCAGGTCAGCTGTGACTTTTTTGTGTGTTTCTTCCCCCAGAACAGACAGACTATCCCAGGTAGCGTCTGATGGGGTTTTTTCTGGGCTTTTTAAGGTGGTTTTTAGGCAGAAAGAGGTATTTTTGGCCGCTGGGGAGTGCAGAATTCCTCTCGCCGCCGGGAGGAGACAAAAAAGACGTAAAAAAAGAAGGGAAAAAAAAAGGAAAAAAAGGAAAAGTTTGATTTTTTTTTGGATTTCCAGGAAAAAAAAATAAAAAAAAATGTAATTATTGATCTGAAAACCCCTCGATTTTGGGCTCGTCTTGAGAAGCGGCCGCCCGCTCCCTCCTTCCGCGGGCCGCTTTATTGCGAGGCGGTCCTTCCGATCCAAATTAGCGCGACGGCGGCGGCATGAAAGGGAACAATAATTGCCCGACGAGCCTCGCGTCGCTAATTTATTAGTTTCTATTATTGCGGGTCGCCTTGGCAACGGGCTCGCAGCGCCGGGCGATGAGAGAGATGTTAGATAGGAGCCCGCGGAGCTCCGGGGCCCCGCGAATGGAGATGCCCGGTTTTATCAGTAATTTTCCTGAAAATAATAAGTGAGGAGTTAATGAGATGGAAAGCCGTCCTGTGGCTATTGTGAATTTTCTTTCTTCCCCCCCTTCCCTGTCTTTTTTTTTTTTTTTTTTCTTCCCCCCCCCTCCTTTTCCCATCCTTAAAGTGTTGATCTAATTAGAATGCATCGGTCGGGAAAAGTAATGAGGATTTAGCGGCTCACAAAGAGGAGGGGATCGTATCAGAAAATTAGCAGGAGCCTTTGGAAAAACATTGGCCCCGGGGAGCTTCCGATTTCAGCGGCGCTGGGGAGGGAAAGGGGAGACGCCGGAGTGAGCCCCGGCTGGGGCAAATTGGAGAAAACAGGGAGATTTGGGATAAAACAGGGAGATTTGGGATTTGCGGGCTCGAAACGGGCAGGATTGTGGCAAAAACGGGCAATGAGAGTTGGAAGATGACTGGTCAACTCTACCCATGGGGAGGACGTTTGGATGGTGGGAACGTTTCAGCAGTGAAAATAAGGACAAACTTCCTAATATTTGCTGCTACGCCGTGGCTAGCACTTCAAACCATTGGGCATCCTTGAGTTTGGGTGAAAAAAACCTATGAAAAATGAGTTGAAATGCTCCTTCTCCAATGCTTCCTAAAAGCTGGGGATCTTCCGGAGATGCCATCGCATGATTGGGATTTCAAAATGGCAAAGGGGATGACTTGGCTAATTCTCACCCTATTAATCTCCTGCTGAAGGGAAGTAAAAAGGCTAAACGGCCGCTAATTTAGGAATTAAAAAACACCTAAAGGCTGGAAAAATGATTAATAGCCATCAACGAGGTCTCTGAGCAAGTAGCTTATTTTCAAGGGTAGTTATATTGATCGGCCTGGGAGATGGCCTTTGGTTGAGGACACAGGTTGTTTTGGGGCTTTGTGAAGTTCCTGAGAATCAAGCAACGTGCTTGGAAAAAAATAGGCTATTTGATGACCCGATGTCAACCGAAACAGCGGCAAAAATTGGGGAAAAAAAGGCCAAAAGTGGCAAAAAGTCTTTGAGGGAGAATCAGCTTTGTGGTTTCTTGGGGTTTCCAGAAAAATACGGGTTACTTGGTGACCCAACGTCAACGGAAACGGCAACAAAAGTTTGCACAAAGTCCTTGTGGGAGGGTGGCTGTTGGGTTTCCTTGGAATCTCCCAAAACGTTGGGCTACTCCATGATCCAATGTCACCCGAAATGTTGGCAAAAGCTTGCGAAAAGCCATCGTGGAAGAACCTCTTTTGGGTTTCCTTGGGCTCTCCAAAAAGGATGGAGACACTTTGGACACTTCGTAGCTCCCTTCCTTCACTGAATGAATGTTTTCCTGCTTTTTCAGGCAAAGGGGGAAGAATCAGAGGGATATTTTCCAAACCAATTTTCCTTGTTCTCGCGCTCATCTCTAGTCCCAGTTGTAGGCTCATGGCCTGGGATTTGCCTGATTTAAGGCAGCTTTTTGGATCTCCACCCTGATTTATCCAAGTCTTGCCAAGTGTTTATTTCTGTGTTGCTTCAAGACAACATTTGACCTTTTCCACCCTTTTCTACCTACCCATCTTAGTCCTTTGGGTCATGCTCAAGCCTGGAGAGCTCCTCCTTTGTAGACCCACGTTTTCCCCCCAATATTTTAATGCACACTCAGACAAATTGCAGAAAGTTAGGAGCGAGGCTAACAT
>JAVCKT010027373.1:0-15803 GCA_032273925.1 Rhynchotus rufescens | reverse complement strand
TCCGGGGCAGCCCCTCGGCCCGGTTCCGCACAGCCCATGGCAGCCCCTCGGCCTGGTTCCACACAACCTGGGCTGGCCCCTCGGCCTGGTTCTGCACAGCCCGGATCAGTTCTGTGGAACGGTTCGGCCCGCACTGGGGTGGCGGCTCGGCCCAGTTCTGCACAGCCCGGGGTGGCCCCTTGGCTCGGTTCCACACAGCCCGGATCAGTTCTTTGGCATAGTTAAGCCCAGTTCGGGGCAGCCCCTCAGCCCAGTTCTGCACAGCCCAGATCAGTTCTTTGGCACGGTTTGGCCCACACTGGGGTGGCCGCTCAGCCCGGTTCTGCATAGCCCAGACCAGTTCTTTGGCCTGGTTCAGCCTACACCAGGGTGGCCCCTCGGCCCAGTTCTGCACAGCCTGGGGCAGCCCCTTGGCCTGGTTCCACACAGCCCGGATCAGTTCTTTGGCACAGTTCGGCCCAGCCCGGGCCAACCCCTTGGCCCGGTTCGGCACAGCCCAGGGCAGCACCTCAGCCCGATTCCACACAGCCCAGATCGGTTCTTTGGCACGGTTCGACCCGCACCGGGGCGGCCGCTCAGCCCAGTTCTGCACAGCCCGGGGTGGCCCTCAGCCCAGTTCCGCACAGCTCGGGGCGGCCTCTTGGCCCGGTTCGGCCCAGCCCGGGGTGGCCCCTTGGCCTGGTTCGGCACAGCCCAGGGCAGCACCTCAGCCCGGTTCCACACAGCCCAGATCAGTTCTTTGGCACAGTTTGGCACAGTCCAGGGTGACCCCTCAGCCCGGTTCTGCACAGCCCGGGGTGGCCCCTCGGCCCAATTCGGCACAGCCCGGATCGGTTCTTTGGCTCAGTTCTGCCCGGCCCACTTTGGCTTCTCGGCCCAGTTCAGCCCTGCCCGCTTCGGTTCTTTGGCACGGTTTGGCCCAAAACGGGGCAACCTCTTGGCCCCGTTCAGCCCTGCCCACTTCGGTTCTTTGGCGCGGTTCAGCTTAGCCCAGCCAGCCTGACTCGGTCTGGACCGGTTCTGCGCAGCCCATGCCAGTTTGACGCATTGCAGACCAGTTCGGACCCGTTGGCTCCAGCCCGTTTGCCCCTGCTGCATCTCATGTGGCTCTGCTCGGCCCAGTTCAGCTGCACTCCGCACAGCTGGGCTCCGTGGCTCTGCTCATCCAGCCCAGTTTGACTCAGCCCGGACCAGTTTGACTCAGCCCAGACCAGTTTGGCTCTTTGGACCCGTTTGACTAGGCTCAGTTTGGCCCTGCTCCATCTGATCTGGGTCTGCTCAGCCCACAGTGGCTCCGCTTGCCCCAGCCCGGTTTGACTCACTTTGACTCGGCCTGGATCGCTTGGACTCAGCCTGGCCCGGGTCAGTTCTTTGGCCAGGCTTGGCGTGACCCAACCCGGCTTGACCCAGCCTAACTCGGCCCAGACCAGTTTGGCTCTTCAAGCCCATTCAGCTCAGCCCAGTTCAGGTCCTGGGCCTGCCTCAGCTCCATTCATCCCCACTTGGGCTCAGCCCGTGGCCATCAACTGCCCTTGGCTAGTCCGGGACCACCAGAACTTGTCTGGTTCGGTTCTTCAGCCGGGTCTGGCCCAGCCCAGCCTAGTTTTGCTTTGCTTGGGAGCTTTACTAGGTCTCATTTCTCGAGCCTCTGGATTTGCAACATCTCACATTTGATCTCCGCTCTCGCTGCCGCGTTAATTTGGGAAGGTGCTAAGATATTTCTCCTCGGAATCCTGTGCGTCCCGGTGCAACCTTGCTGTGATTGTGCACGTGCCTCCCGTGCTGCTGACCGCTGAGCGGAATTTTCCCAGCCGTGCCGCCAGCGCAGGGCTTCTCGCGAGCAGCGCTGCAGAAAGGCGCGACTTTTCTGAATGAGCCGGCTCTGCGAGGTGCGGCGGCTGCTCGTGCAGCCCGGTGTTTGCGCACGGGGCTGCTGCCGGCGCGGGGAGCGGCGTTCTCCAGCATCACGGCACCTAGAATTAATGATTCGCACGCGTTTCTTTGGGAGGAAAACTCTGTTTTATCGGTTTGGGGGAGCCTGCTTGCGTTGGGGCTCAAAGCGGCCTTGGCCAAGCGCGGTTAGAGCTTTGGCTCATTTTGGGCGAAAAGCAGTGGAATCTGAAGGGGCGAAGTGGAGCAGGGCGTTTATCGCAGGCCTCCCGTGCGGCCGTTACCTTCGCGTGCGCTGGCCTCTAAATGAGCTCTTCTTGAGCTGAACCCTTCCATGCTCTCGCCTTAGGAACCTAGGCACGGATCCTGGGAGCACGTTGAGTGTGCGGGATTAAATGACTTTCCCACTGAGTCACTCGGTGCCTGTGAGCGGGGACTGGAATCCTGAATCACTCCCGCAATCGCCTTCCCGCCGTGATCCTGATGGGAGCAGCAGCCGTGCGTTGAAAGCAGGGATAACGTCCGTGTTTTTCCCGTTAGAACGGCTCGGGGATTCAGGGCTGCAGAATGACCTGGACCCTTGGCAGCCGGTCTGAAAGCTCTCAGCCTTGACTTATTTATGTAGGTTGTGGAGCTTGGAAACGCAGAGCGGTCTCGGCAGGACAGGGGCTTCGGTGTGTGGATTGGAGGATTGTCACCAGTATTGCTGTCAGCAGCTGGGGAAGAGGAACGGGAGCGATCTGAGGAGCGCCGTGCGGGAGGAATCTGGTTTCGTTAGTTGCTGCGTTGGTGACGCGCGTTCCCGTCCACCTTCGCCCCAAACAAAAGCCGGGTTTCTTGAACCTCACTGGTTGCAAGGAAACGGGGATTTCTCAAAAGCCTGGCTTCCCTCTTGGGCTCTCTTGATGTCCCCTTGCCACTCAACAGAAAGTGATTTACAGCCCTCCTGACACCATGGTTTGGTGTTTCCTTTGTGTGCATAACTTCCTTTTGATACAGAGAGGAGATAAGAAACCCAAAGCGTAATCTCGCAGGCGCATGACAGGGGCCTTTGCGGGCGCTCTGCTCCCCAGAGCCGCCGACCTGGCCGCGCAGAGCAGCTCTCTGGACGTGCCCTAGAGCCGGGCGCCCCATGAGCACCGGCCAAGGAGCAAGTGCTCATCTGCTTTTTAACTCATTTCCTGTCTTTTTCTTTTTTCAGAGGAATGCTTAGGAGGGGAAGCTGCTTGGGAGGAACGTTTGCACCCAAACGTTGGAACAGATGCACCAGGAATCCCTGGATCTGACATAAGCAGACTTGGGAAAAGTCCGAGCTTCCCTGCCTGCAGGTAGGATGCGTTTCGGGCTCTCTAGTCTCTGCTTGTGGCCACTTCAAGGTCTGAGAAGAGGCTACTTCAGGTAGCCCTAAAAATGGGAAAACCATGGGGCCTTTTCCTCCCGTTCATAGGAAGCAACTGATTTAGGCCCAGCCTTTACAGGGCCTTGCAGCAACCCAGTTGTGTTGCTGCACCCAAGTTTAGCTTTATAAAAGCTACGGAGAGCTGCTCCCTTCTGAACACGGAGACCCCCTTTAGCACAGGGCTCTCCAGTGTGTGCCAAGCTGACCTGCTCTGTGGGGCACTTGGCAGAGCCCCTTCTCTTGGACTGACCCATGTTTCTCACCCAGCGTCTCGTGTTGGCTGCAGGGTCCCAGTTAAGCAGCTGAGGAGTTAAAACAGCGCAGAAACCAGCACGCGGCTATGGGCAGAAAAGACCTTCTCTTTCCAAAGGGTAACAGTCCACCAACAGCTCTCCAAGCTGATATTAAATTTTATATAAGCTGATCTTTTCCCTTGTGTCGACATCCTTACAAAAACTCCATCTCAGCACGTCTAGCCCATGCGGATGGCCCAGCTTAGGAGCACACTGGGAGGACTCGGAGGTGAGAGCTAAAGCTAAATGACTCTTTTGTGGTTAACGAGGATAGCTCGGAAAGGGGTAAGTCACAGCACATAACAAGGAAGCAGGAGGAAAACTTAATGAACTGCAGCGAGCAATAGGCTAGGCAGCCATCCGCCGAGACGCTTGTCTCGCTATTCCCGAGAATTCCCATGGAAAACCATCGCTTGCGCCTTTTATGTCCTGGTAATCACGAACACATTATGCATCCCTGCCCACTTCAGAAGAGAAAAGTAATTAGTCATCACATCTTTTGGGACTGCACATAAACTCCAGTGTGTTTTCCAGCTCCGTCTCCCAGAGAATGAAGACGGATGGCTCTGCGTCGAGCTGGGTTATTAACATGCACTTCCAGCAGCAGGAAGGAGCAAAAAGGAGCAATGTTCCTCCCTCAGACCCACCACAAAACTCCTTTAACCCACGTAGGAGCCTTCCTAGGCTCGGAGCAAAAACCAGGGCCAGTTATTACTGAGTGTGTGTCCTGGCCTCAAAAGCTGAAAGTTAAACCTAGCTGGGAGGCTGGGTGTGCAGAAGTGGCTGCTGTGGGGATTTGTGTTGTGTATCTCCTTGCTAAAATTACAGATGGGGAGGAGTGTGGAGTGAACTGAGGTTTATGGTGGTAGGGGAGAATTATTTAGGATTTGCTGGAAAACAGCAAGAGAAAGGCATTGTGGAAAAGGGCTTCTTCAGTAAGTGAGAAGTGCTTGATTTGGGGGCTGCGTGTCCGTGATCCCGAAGGAAGCCTGGATCGGAGGCTGCTCCACATTTGCCTTTGATCCTGTTCTTCGTTTCTCCTTGTGCCTAAAAACCTCCACACTGAGGCCTAACGCCCTGCTTCCATCCAGGAAAGATGTTTCCTGTTAAATATCCAGAACGGACCTTCCGTGGCGCACGGCAAACTGCTGCCCGCGGATTCCACCTCGGAGAGCTCACACTGGCACCGTTAGGGATGCCCGTGCTAGGGTCACGTGCATCTTCAGGGTCACAGGTGTTAAACGTGTGCCCGAACCTCTGCAAAGTTACGGGCTTTGCTTCAGAAGGCTTCTTGATTGCTCACATTGCTGGGATAACAAGATCATCTCCAGACACCTACCTGTAGACATCCCCAACATCCGTCATCTTAAGCATTTTATCACTTTTTTTTTTTTTTTCTCTTTAAATAGGGAGCTTATGAAGAAGCAGTTTGGGGGCTGATGGCTTTAATGTCATCTGGTTTGTCACTGTCAGACCTATCACAGAGTCCGAGCTCATCCTTTTTTTGCTTTCTCCTACACGGGCCACGTAGCGACAGCGTTACTCCATCCGCATGGACGGGATGCATTCCCACTATATTATATTCCCTGCATATTCCCAGTATATTGCTCCTTGTACCAAAGTCATCGTCACGCTGCCACTAGCTAATTTATCATCACATGAAGTGCGGTGGATAAATGTGACAATGAAAAGCCCCTTATAAAACCAGCTCCTGCTCAGCTCTGAAGAGATTTAGATCTTCCCTTTGACATTTCTGATTCTAGGGAAGTAATACATGTGAAAGCTGCCCTGGAAGACTTGAGGTCTGATCAAAGGCCGGCGAGACGGCACTCTGGATTTTGGCCTCTCTTTGGCCAAGATAAGTCTTTGTATTCCGTAAAGACGGATGGACGTCTGTCTTGCTTGGAAACCCATGGGGAGACAAAAAAGGGGGAATTTTCTCCGGCACGCAGCAAGGCAGGATCAACTCTAGCCCCTCTGCAGGTAGATCTTCCCTCTGCTGATAGGACTGCTTGGAGGAGGGCACCTGAAGAGCATCGGTGAGCAAAAGGGCTTGGAGCTGCTGCACTCACTAAGTGGTGAGCCAGGTAGCCTGGATGATGCTGATGATCTTCTAAGGGGGAAGCGGAGTACAAAGGAGGCTCCTGGGGTTTGGCTTTGCCCCGAAGGAGCAGAGAGCTGGGCTTTATTGTGCCCCACGCATTACCCCAAGCAGGGCAGCATCAAGCAGAGCAGATTCCTCCAGAAAGCCCTGGGAAATCACGTTTGCTGAGCTGAAAAACAGAAGAAGAGCTGGTTTGGGTCAAAGTGAGAGACAAATGTCCATTTTTCTTTTCTTTGTTTGGGGGGAAATGGGAAGAAGCCGAACGTGTTATTTTGGGCCGGCTGAATGGTGTTTTCATGTGCTGTGCTGTTCGGGGGTTAGTTGCCCCTCTCACTTGTCACACTTGCTTTGGATTCGGGTCTACGTGCAAAGTGCCACTTCAAAATGGCAAAGCAGAGGTTGCGCTTATGAGGCCTTGCAATAAAACGCTGCGGCATTTTCCAAAGAAACCGTTTATTTTAGAGAGAGAAAAGAAAGCAGATACAAATGTCTTTCCCCCTATATTTTGGGTGCAGTTGGAAGCGTTCGCCGCGTTTCCCTCACTTGGGAAGCTGCAAAATTGCGTGTTTTGGGTTTCTCCTTTCTTTTCCCTCCACATTTTTGTTGTTTTGGCCTCCTTGGGCTTCCGCTGAGCAACTTTCTCCCTCAGGAGCAAGAGGAGGGAGGCGGATGAGCCGGAGCCCGGAGCTCCCAGCGCCGGGTGCTCCCTCCTGATAAGCGGCCGGGGGCCCAACGGCGGGAGCGCCGACTTCCCTTCTATCCCAAAGGGATAGAGAAAGAAGAACGAGAAAACTTACCCAGCTGTGCATCAGCTGGAATACTTCTCTCTTCCTATTTTTTTTTTCCCACCTTTGCAGGCCGCACGGCTGCCTGATGCACTTAGTTTCCGAGGAGGATACTTAAAATGTAAGTGGGAAGCTGCATTTAACAAGTTTATGCCAAGAATTATACCTGCTGGAAGACCCTTCCCTCCGTTGGGATTATATTTGGGAGGAATTTGGGCTGTTCGGGCTTATCTTGATCTGTGTGCAAGTTGAATGGTGGTGTCTTGGGCAACCATTATTAATATCCCCATCTTAATAATCATCGCTAACCTTAAATTCCTAAATTAATACAATTAATTATTAATTTAAATTAATAAAATTAATATCTTAAATTCATCGCTAACCTTAGTCACCTGGGTGATTTGTGCCTGAAAAGATCACACAGCCTTGTAAAGTTGGGAATGCTGGATAAGGGCATCGCAGCCCATACTGTTCGGCAAAGGATGTGCTGGACTATTTGCTATTGCCATGCACAGGACTAGGATGGGCGGGCTGTAGATGTGAAAAAAAAGGATCTGTTTCTTTTGCGAAGAGTCTGCCCGTCCCACAGGGACTTAAGGATGTGCTTTGTGTGCCCAGGTCCCGTTACACACACGTGCCCGGCTCCAAAGAGCACTAATGCTGGAGGTCGAGGATCAAACCCACGGCTATGGGAATGCATCCACAAGGTACTAAATAGGTCTTGCAGAAAGCAGGGCTAGCAGGGGCCCTTTGGACAGTGCATTTCATGATGGAAAATAATCAGAAGCCAGGCACAGGCTCATGAAACAACCATCTCGGCGATCCATTTCTCCTTCGTTCTTCAGCTTTCCTTCTGTCTTTGCGGAACGCTGACTCTTGCCTAGCAATGGCACAGTTGCCGTCCTTTTTTTTTTTTTCTTCCACAATCACAATTTTCCTTCAATTAAACATTTCTGTTTAATATTTCCAAAGCAGTGAGCAGGCCTAAAACGCACACAGGTATCTGTGCTGGGCAGGGGGGAGAGAGGCCCAAGATAATGCAGTGGATGCACATGGCAAGGCTCGGGCCTTATCTCTAGGCCTGCTGAAATTGGTGCGTTGCTATCAGGGCCACAACAGAACTCCACATTTTTGCAGCCTCTTCAGGCCTTTGATACAGGACGGCCAGACTTTTTTCTCTACAATCTGATAAAAAGTCAACCGTGCCAAAGAGCAAAGAGATTAAAAGCAAAACAAACAAAAACATTAAAGGGGAAGAAAACCCGTGCTTGGATGATTACGGGACAGAACTTGGATTATACAAAGTGGGTGTTTTGCCTGGAAATCTCTCTCAATTTACCCCAGCATGTTGGTGCTTCTGTGCAATCATGGGGTCTCATGGGCATCCGTCACTCTGAATCCTTCCTTCCTTCCTGCAGGGATCCCGTGGCCTCGGATCTGGGGCAGATGTGCTGGATTTGGCTCCCGGCTTAACCTGAACCTCGAAACAAAAGCCAGCTGTGCTGAACCCTCGTGAAAGTGGTGAGTTGGGTATGGTTTCCACTCAAAACCATAAACGGGTCTTGATTTGCTTGAAACCTTGCCCGAGTGCTTTTTTTTGTTTGTTTGTTTCACAAACTTGGCCCGCGTTCTAGGTTTGTAACGAAACCTAAACCAAACACCACTGGGTTTCAGGTTTAGTTGTGAAAGTTTAACAGAGAAACCGTTTTCCTCTGGGGGAAGGGGGATGCTGGCCTATGCACCAAGGCTGAGGTTTGTGTTAGCCTGTGGGGAATGACAGTGACATTCCCTAACTTCCCCCTGGAAAACAGTGGGAAAAGAGGCAAGGACTCAATGCGGGAGCTGCAGGACGTGCAGGCGGTGCCGTGTGAAGCACCCAGGGGTTTTTCCTCCCTGTTTTGAGCACGGTTGCCCCCCTGCACAGCGTGGTGGCCCGGCAGCGCCGCAGCCGCCGCGCGCCGTGCCCGGCTATAATGGCAGGAACTCATTCATTACTCAGCCCCGGCACATAGGGAAGTCTCGGCAATCAGCTTGCATGGGAGGGGTAAATTAATCATTTCCTTTTACACTTGTTGGGAGAGCAATTCATGAGAAAATTTGGAAGGGGGAAGTTTGAGCGGGGAGCGAGTCAAACCTGAGGGTTCAATTGCTGTCCATCTACGTTGCTTTGTTTCCATCTTGCAGCCTTCCCTTTCCTCCCACACTAAACCAGAGCACAGGCTTTCCTATCTCTTTTATTTGCTATTTCATTGTTTATTCTATCTCTTTTATTTACTATTTATTTGTTTTCTGTCTTGTTTATTTGCTGATCCTAGGTGCTGCTTCAAAACTCTGGCGTCTGAAGATAGAGATCTTCAGCAAAACGTTAGGAGCCAAATCCCTTGAAACGTCCTGCATAGTTTAGGCCTGGCATTTGTCACAGGAAATGACCAGCACCTTCACATGGGTGTCCTACTAGGAAAACTTGCTGCTTGTTTGCCTAATTGCTTAGCTGTCTCTTGCAATCTCCTTGTGCTAATTAGGTACCTTCTTAAGGCTCCTTACAGTGGCAATTTGGTTGGGTGGGGCCTGATGTGATTTAAATTAAAAGAGGGGCAAGAAAAGAGGGGCTGCTGTTTCCTGAGATCACAGAGACACCTCTCAGTCGCACCTGGTGGAGATAAGGCCTGTTAGTTAATGGGAAGGGCTGAAAGCCTTGGGTACCAGATGCTGCTGCATTTAGAGGCTGCTCTGGAGGAGAACCATGTGCTCTGGGAATTTTTGCTCCTCTGGGATTGTGTGCTTCCTGTTTACAGGAGATACCTATTTACTGTTTTCTATTAAGTTGATATGAGTGTGAAATTATATATATATATGTATATATATTTTTAAAGACATTGTCCTTTCTAGGCACTGCTACTGTGTTACTGCCCTCCCTGCTGGGCACCATATTCATTTATGGAGCTGACAAGGGGATTTTAAATTAATTCAGCTGATTTGGGAGCTCCCTGATGCAGGGCTGACCTCTAGCCTCACGCTGATGCTGAGGAGCCCTGTCTTCAGAGGAACATGGCTCTTGATGCCTCCAAGCCAAGGTAAGGGCTCCTTCTCACTGGGGTTGTGTTGGGGTGATGGAGATGGGAGATGTTTGTTAGAGGGTGATACCCTGTGGGGCTGCAGAGGCCAAGTCAGGTAGGACCTGCTGGATGGAGCCTGGAGCCTAGTGAGCAAGTGCCAGCCCCATGAAGCCTGGGGTTGGTCTCTGTTCCGGCATGGGAGATGGCTTTTGAGAGTTGTCTTCCTGGGAAGCTTGTTGAGGAAGCATGGAGCAACCCGGGCTGTTGCCTTGGGGCGTTTGGTGCTCAGACTAGGGGCTTTTTTGCTGGTGTAACTGCATCTACGTGACGTTATCACAGGCGAAATGATGCAGCTCCACCATCGCTACCTCCTCGCAGTGCTCCGTAAATCTCTATTGGTAAAACAAAACAGCAACGTTGCAGAAGAGCAGGAGCGGATCTAATGGCAAAATGCTGCCGAAAGCAGAAAATCTACTCCCTGTCCTCCCTCCCAAGAGGGGATGGCCCAGGCAGGGACTGATCCCGCAGGACCTGTGTAATTACCCCCACAAGGCCAGTGTCCCCAGGATCTCTTGGTACGGAGCTGCCCAGCCCTATATGCAGCAAGGCCTATCCGGTCCCTTTGCACCCCGTCTCAGCCCAGCCTGCCCATGTAATCCTCCACTTTGGGATCCGGAGGATTTTCCCTCTCCTGCCCCAGCACTGAAATTGTGGCCTTTCTGTCAACATCCCCGCTGGCTCTGACTTCAAGGCTTGACTGTCATCAAGCATCAGTGTCACCAGGGAGCTTTCTGCTAGGCACGGTCCAGACAGCGGCCTGGGCTGATCCCCTTAATGACTGAGCTGCAGCTGCAGAAGAGCATGGAAACCTTTGCTTGCAGAATGCTGCAGGAATTCCTGGGTTTAACCCTCCGTGGAGCATCCAGGTTTGGAATGGGAGTGGAGAGGCTTTGTCTGGTAAATGAGATCAAGCTTATTAGGAGGGCAAATGTAAGAAAGCTAGATTTAAACTTGCTTGCAAGTTCAGTAGGTGTTAGTTGGAAGAAAAGCACAGGGCCTCCTTATGGATAACTTGCTCCAAACAGCCCCGGGCGAACTAAAAATGAAGTCTGTGAACATAGATCCTCCTGCTACCTCCCAAAGCACAAGGGCTGCACAAAGCAGAGCTTTAAGAAAAGTTCCTCCCCTCCCGCAAAGAGGTGCCATGGATAAAGCAGAAATCATGCTCTGGATAAAGCAGAAATCACGCTAAGGGCATCGCTTTGTCTTCCAAGGCACTGTTTCATTTGCCTCCTCTGGGAATATACATTTCTTTGCTTATGATCTTGGCATGGCTGCACATATTTTCTGTTCTCTTCGGGGTGGTTTGCTGTGTTGTCATAGCAATGCCTCCAAACTCCTGCACTCCCCAGTTCCTTTTCAGGTTCCTGCAGGCTGCAACCAGTCCCGCATTGTGGTGATCACATCTCCCAGCAGCTTTAACACCTCTTTTTTTTTTTTTTTTTATCTCCTAACTATAGGCACATTCAGTAGCACAATTCCAAAGAAATTCTGGCCCAAACAGGTTTTCAGCTTGCAGTTACAAACAATGTTACTGCATTTTTTTAATCTTTGTGAGGTTTTCATTGTTCTACCGATGATCTAATATTTCAGCCTTTCTGTTCATTCATCTCCCTGGCTTTTCTTGGCTGTGAGCGTAACTGCCTTGGTTGGCTATCAGAGGTGAGGTGCAGTAGGCCAAGCAGAAGTGCTTGGGGACAGTTTTTGCCTGGGCCAGGACTGGAATAGCAACACGTGGCTGGGGCCAGAGCCGCTCACATAAATGAGTCCCCGTTTCCCACCCTCTTAGTGCCGTCTCAGTCACCCAAAGCTCCAGTCCTCCCGCGTGCCAAGCCCTCTCCTGAATGCCTGGTGACACTGAGACTTCCAGCTCTTTGAGATGTAAAGCCTCAAGGAGTGAGGAAGGAAAATGCATTTCTCACTCCTGCCTCAACCAAGGTGCTCTGAGCATGATGCCAGCAGAGCACGAAGCATGAACTGGGACGACTGCCGCTCCAAGGAGCGAGCTTCCTTGCACGGTGGCTCTAGCCAGCAAGCTCCTAGTATTTTGTTGCTGTTGGAATTAGTTTCTGTATGAATCAATACCTCTTTTTTTTTTTTTTGTGCAGCAGGCATGTACGTTATACAATGGAGAGCAATTTTAAAGGAACTTGTGCTTTAATGAAACTCCTCTGAATTTGATTTTTCAGTTCTAAATGACTATCAGACAGACAGGATCATTAGTTGCTGTCTTCATGATCAGTGCGTGCAATTTGGATCATTGTTGTTGTAGGGTTTTTTATAACCAAAGATTTATTTTATTTTCTGAAAGTAAGGATATTTATCTTTGAATCCTCCAACAGTTTTGGAATGCAGCCTCCACACAGACTTTAATAGCAAAACCCACTTCTTCTGACTCAGGGACCATTTTGATGAAGTGTCTAAAGAAGCAAAAAGCAGCAACAAAAAAAGCTTTGCACAGATGCTCCTCTGTGACTAAGAGAACGTC
Organism: Rhynchotus rufescens; assembly: GCA_032273925.1. Taxonomy (NCBI): domain Eukaryota; kingdom Metazoa; phylum Chordata; class Aves; order Tinamiformes; family Tinamidae; genus Rhynchotus; species Rhynchotus rufescens. The sequence goes on along the minus strand of JAVCKT010027373.1, from coordinate 3,728 downwards.
CACCCAAAGCAGAGAGAGTATAAGTACGTTTGTCACATGTGGGTGTATTTTTCCCATACATTCATTTTTAAAGCTATGTGGTACAGCACTATAAAATTATAGTTTTACAAATAAGCATTATTTGACCGTCACTGGGCTGAGCTGCTGACTCACTCTGTGACCTCTGTGCAAGTCATTTGATTTTCTTGTTCCTTAGTAAACCTAGCTGGGAAATGGGCTAAAATGAGAGAGAGAAAGGGAGGTGGGGGGGGAAAAAGGCATTCCTGAAAATAGTTTCCCTTCCAAATCTTTTTGTGTTGATGGGAAACAGTGCTGGAAATAAGAGCTACACAGGTGTCACCTTGACGCCAGTGCCCCAGCTCTGTAGGAACTGTGGGTGGCCAGTGGCTCTGAAATATCCACTTTAAATACTGACCCATTCTAAAACATTAGAGCAGACTTGCGGCCAGCTGCGATATAACAATGTCCCTTTGTCACTGTGGTGTGAGCAGGGTCTTTTTTGCAATATAAATGTACCTGGAAATACCGGTTCTATAATACGGACCCTTACAGGCTTCAGCATGTCTCTAGACATCCCTGTCTTCATGGTTTTCTTTCTGACACCAGCTCTTTTTGATGGCTGTGTAATTGTATGTAAACACCTGGTTATGAAAATGGTCTTATTACGTCTGGAAAGCAGTATAGCTGCGCAGTATTTCCAGGCCACATGCTATTAATTCCCTGAGCCCACGCAGTATCACCAACATTTTGGACATTTCCTCAGTCTTCAAAAATTGTGGGGCAAATATCAAAGAACCAGCTTGTTCCTGTTTTAAGGGCAAACAAATTGCCAAATTTACCAAACAAATTTCAATGCCTTTTCTGGCTTTTTCTTTAAGGTATCCCTATCTTTTATTTTCAAAATTTTTTATTTTTTTTTAAAAAACAGAGGATAGAAAGGAGGAGAAAAGTAACTTTAATGATCCTGGACTGTATGCAGACTGTATGCAGGAGGTGGACTAAAGGGTGACGTTTGGAAAGTCTTATCTGTTCTGTCTTGGCATTATGTGCTTCCAGTTTCTGTTGCTGTTCACTTTTTGTATTCACCAACTTTTTCACTTTTTCCTTTAGTTTCTACCTATGGGGCCTTGATGTATTTTGAGGAGAAGGACCCAGAAACTATCTCAAAAGAAGTCTTATTAACTTTATTTTGGCTCCTTCTTTCTAGTTACTGGTAATGCAAATCCTTCCGTCCAGCTTCCATCTAGTGTAATTGCTCCCTAGGAAGAGCAATGGCAAGTTTTCCATGCATAGTTTGACTTCTTAGGTGTCAACTCTGAAGCATCTATACCATACCTTGAAGGCACATGCTTTCTTGAAGGCTGACTCGCCACCGACAAGCCAAACTACTGGATGCAAGTGCCATTCCTGAAGAAATAAGTGCCTTGGTCTGCATTGCCCATCCACCAGATGCTGGCATATCTGCAGCAGGGTTGGGAGCACAGTGTGTGTTCTTGTGTCCAGAGCTGTTTCTCCAGCTGGCAATATTGGATGGGGCAGTGCAAGTGTACAGGATGAGCTTTGCTGCGAGCCGGATGGTCTTGCTGGCCTATGATGCTGCTAGCGTCCTGGTCCTTATCCATTTGCTTGAGCGTGTGGGATAAGGAGCCAGCATTGGGATGGGCAAGACCTGCAGAAGGATGTATGTGACAGACAAGCCTGAGGAGCAATGGCGTTTGTGAGAGGATCCCAAAATCCTCCTCAGGAGGGTGACTCCTCTCCCCTCCGCGCGTGTAAGCTGCTGCAGCTGAGTCACCCATCCCTGCAGTTTGGGAGGGCTGGGGGCTGGGATCACATACACCAACAATTAACGAAAGAGAAAAGTACTGAATAAGAGCCTCCTCCATTCCATTTTCCTTATGGAGGTTCCTGATTCATCTCTCAAGCAGGGCTGGCTCCCACCTAGGAAGCAAAGGGCATGATGCAGGTTGTCTGCAGGCAGTGGCTATGGAAGATAAGGAATATTCCTGCTCGGTAGCTTATAGAGAAAATCTTCCCCTATGTACTCTGCCCAAATTGCTTGGGTAGAATGGCAAAGGGGAAACGAATCATTTGTGTTGGTTTTGGATTATTGTGCTTTGGATTATTGGAGGTGGCTGTGACCACGTGGATGTCCATCCCTGCAATGGTTGTTCTGGGGACAGCTGCTATAGGGAGGCTTGGCTCCCTATGCATCCTTATCCCATGGCCTGGTATCCACAACCCTACCCCGACAGCTTCTACAATTTACTTTCTAGCTATTACAAATTTTGGCTTCGTCTCAGATATTTACCTAGACAAACAGGGCTGTTATTTTTCCAAACCAGTTAATGAACAGGTGTCGCTGCTGGGTATTGTTTAAGGGATTGTTGCTCCTTTACCTACATGAGCAACAGGAAGAAGGGGAGGAAAAAAGTTTGATCTTTATATATTTAGAAAGGGAAAATGGAGGAGTAGAAGAAATTGAGCAAACAGAGGAGGCAATTCTGATCATACACAGTTAAAATCATCTTTACCATGGAAACAAAAACAACCTCCTCAGAATGTGCTATATCTATAAATCCTATCTGTATAAGCAGACAACAAGGAAGCATGTTTTGTTTAGAACTTAATTCATTGCATATACAGTCAATTTTTTAATGAAGTGTGTTTTTTTTCTCTTTAAAAAAATCACTTTTTGAAAATGGAAGTTGTTAAACTCTTTCATTTTCCCCTTGAAATGGTTGTCAACAAAACCTCAGCCTGGCAGTCAACTACACTGGATTTTCCTGTGCTCCAGGTTTAATTATCCCCTTGTGGTGATGGAGTTTCTATACAACTCTCTAACTCCTTGTGTTGTTAATAGTTGGAGTGCTAACGTGCTTGGTCTGGGCTGGGGTAGATGCTGTGGGGACTGGAGGGCTCCTCCAGAACCCCTAATTACGGGTTACTGGTGTGCTTGAGAGGAAGTTAACCTTACTCTTGGCTTTGTTATTCCATGGTCTTTCCAAGCTTTGTTATTCCATGTTCTTTCCAAGGGGAGGATTTAGGTAAAACCACTCGGTCATCTCAGCAGTTCCCCATTTGTCTCCTCTTTAATGGAGTCCTCCTCTTTACCCAGCAGACAGTAATAGCGTGGAGCAAGGAAGTGAAATGTCGTGGGAAGGTCATCCAGGGTGACTGGATAACCCTGGATGAGGCGGGTTGGGAGCGAGGCCTTTGCCACCCTGCCTCATCCGCTAGGCCAGGCAGCGGTGCCGCCTCAGGGTGACAGCCTGGGAGAAGGACATGGAGATGGACCCACGGAGAGATGCAATCATCCCTAGGCAAGTGATTGATTTGAGCATTACACTGCCGCATTTAATCATTTCTGGAGGGACCCAAACGAAGGGGCCGGGGCGGCGGGAGAGCTGCGAGAGGCGCCCCCGCCCCAGGGCGGCCTGAAGCGCCTCCATGACATGGCGGCCGCCTCCCCGGTGGCTCCTTCCCCCGCCGGGCCGGGGTGGCCGCCGCCAGCCGGAGGCCGGCAGCCCCCGGGCGGCTCTCGGAGCCAGCCCGAGCCCGGCCTGGCCCTCCGCGAGCGGAGAAGGGGCGGCCGCGGAGCCGGCCCCGCGGCGCACCCCGGCGCTGCCGCCATCCCGCGCCCGCCTGAGCGGCGGGCGCCATCTTGTGGCCCGACTCAGCGCTTGAAATAATTAATTTACCCCAAGAATTTTGGTCCCGTTGCGTGT
>JAVCKT010027372.1:0-13517 GCA_032273925.1 Rhynchotus rufescens | reverse complement strand
AGGATCTCTGCCCTGAAGAGTTTATAATCCAAATAAACAAACTAGATAAAGAATGAGGGAAAGACAAAAAACACGTAAGCAGAGTGATTAGGCGTTGGCAGGACAATTGCTCTTTGTTTTTCTCTCACTCATACATAAAATCGAGTCTATTTAGCTTGAAAACTCTTTGGGGTAGAAAAATTCAGAGGGAGGTAGGATGCATAAAGGAGTGGAGAAATAAAGAGCCAGGACTGACTGGCACAGCCAGATTGCCATAACGAGGGTAGGAGCATGAGGCAGGTGATAGAGGGTTGAACAGGAGGAGTACGAGGCATGCAATTATTCAGCTGTGGGTAAAATCCAAACCTCAGATCTAACCTGCATATGCTCTTCCTCTTCCCACAAAGTGCAAGTCCCCATTTTAGAAGAGAAGTCCTTCTTATCAAACAGTCACAAACCCAGCAACATGCAAAATGTTGACCTTGCACAAGCCACTTAACCACTCAAGAGCTATTGTCAAGCATAGAATGCTCAAGTGTCAAGCAGGGCTAAAAATACTTCCCTCTGTGGTTTAATTCCTGCATGATATAAACTACTTTGACATACTCAGGTGAAAGGTGCTAGAGAACTGCAAAGATTTATTTTTCATGAACCTCCTCACATGCCATTTTCATTGCTAAATGAAGACCAGAAGCGAGGCCTCATGCAGAGATAAATATATATATATAAATATATATGTATATGTATACCCATACGTATTTATGAAAGAGGAGAAGGTATAGTTCTCAGAAAAGAATTTAGATTTCCAAAATCCATATATAGGATCCTAAAAGAATGACCAGATTTAAAAACAGGACACTTATTTGTCTAAAACTGGGTTCAGGAGTCAAGCTAGAAGTTCTTACATGAAAATGCTTTGCCAGAAGCTAATTGGAAATTGCAGATCTTAAAAAAGAAGCTTGTCATGACTAACTTTTTTTTTTCTTTCTTTTTTTTCCCTCTGAATTTAGGTGAAAGTTTGGGCCAGTTATTTTCTCCCAATTATTCATCATTCTATGACCATTAATTAAAACAAACATCTCTGTGAAGCAATTTCTCACAACGGGAAGATTTATATCTTGAAACCAAAGTCTGTTTTCTCACTGTGTCTATTTTCTACACTGGATAAACATCCAAATTTGTTATTGCAACAATCACCAGTGCTAGCTCTCAGAGCTTATTGCCAGGCTTGGGGTATTTATTTTTCGTTAAGCCCCAACTCCTAGAGTGAAGTGATTAGATGAGAACCTCAACTGGCTGTTAAAAAAAAAATTAAATAACTTTATGCTGGACCACAGGGTTGGGGAGAGAAATGGGAAACCATGAGCAGAATGCATAGTAGAGGTTCCAAACAACTGAAGGGCAGGAAAAACTGAAAACCTCACATGTATTATTATTTTTAAAGTCTCAGGACTTTGAAGCCAATCTCCCTCATAATTTGGAGGGGGGAGGGGGCTGACTCATGACTTTCAACTGCCAAAGCCCAGCAATGTGAGGGGTTACTCATCGCCTTGCGGCTGCACGAAGGTTTCTCACCAAGGGGCTTCTCACCCCCTTACTGAGATGCACGTGTTCATTATCGCTGAGTGTTGGGCTCCTGCCACTTTTCCATTTTTTCTTTTACTTTTCTTCTTTTTCTTTTCTTCTTTTTCTTTTTTTTTTCTTTTTAAAACAACCTTGCTGAGGCATTCAAGAAAATATTCTCCTCAGAAAATGATACAGACTTGGCAAATAGAGACAATAGGTCAATTTCTGGGCCTCCCCAATCTGACAGGATCCCTATAGCTTTCAAAAAAAGAAGAAAAACAGAACTATTAAAAGGTCTCAGCTGCCAAATAGTCAGTAAGTCCAAAACAATGTAAAGCAAATGTAAACATTACATGATGAAATGCATTTTTTAAAAAGTCCTCTTTTCTCAGCAGTTAGATGTACTTTGTATACAATGAGAAGATTCAATCTTGAAGGTAGTCCTAGTATATGAAATCCCTACATCTCACAGTCTAAGATATATATTTTATATGAAACAATAACTGAAGCATCTGCCTTTACCTTGGAAAAAGCTCATTTTGTCCTTTTGATTTATGAAGGCTGCATTTCTCCCTCCTCTTTTCCCCGTGAGAGGAGAAGGAGAGGGGAGAAAATTACGCCTGCAGTGACTGAACCTAGCTACGACTAGAGAAACTAAAGAACACTAATAATTAAAAAAAAAAAAGTGTGAAGAGCATGACAGAAACACAAGCAGGAGAAAAATTGGAAGTATGAAAAAAAAAATCTATACATGGCTGTGGTTTGGAACCCCCAAAGGTGCACCATGCTATGCCTGAGTGCCTGGCCAGTGAGCCAAGGCCTTGGCCACTCTTTGTACAACAAACAGATAGGCTAGGCTGGACTCGGGGCCAACATGAATAAATGTGAGTATGGAAAGCCATCTCCATCCCTCACCTGGCACAGCCAAAGGCCTGAAAATCAGCAAGATAGTCAATTTGTTTCTCCTGGAAGCTCTCCCTTCTTTATCATGTTAGATGTTTTCTGTGGCACATTAGTAAAAAAAGGCAAAGTGGCTCCCAAAAGAGAGGAACATAAGTTTTTGGTTGGCCGAATGCACATCCTACCACCTTGTTGCAGTTTATATGGTCTACATTTGCCCATTTATGTGAGTAAATTCACATCTCTGTTTAGGGTGTAATTAAACCTGGTGCTTTTATCTCAAGCTGTGGCTTCAGGAGTCAGGACAGTTACAATAGAGCAGTGGATATAGGCACCCATAGCTGAGAGGAGGGATTAATGCTCTCTAGTAGGAATAAATTAATGCTAGAATGCCATGAAATCATGCTCTTTAACAGAGAATCTTGCATTACTGTTTATGAATTTCCACTGAAAGTAGACTTAAGCATGCATTAATGAACTGGTATTATCCTTACTTTTTGCGACATGAATTTGTGAGCTGGTAGAAGATAAATATTAGGCTCACTAGTGCTGTCAATTGCTCCCCAACAGTTCAAAAAAGTCATTCTTTCTATTCCTGCTGTTAAGTTAGCAGCATACTCTGTCAACAAACCATAGCAAAAGTTGCTTCACAAGTCATCATGACTACATGACATGAGGCAGCTCGCCAACACTACACAACTTAGCCACTAATACAGGGCACTCTGGCAATGCCAGATTCTAGTGGGCAATGGCAACTCGTCCTCAGCTCCTGGGGTGTCCTGAGGCTGAAGGGCTGAAGCACACTTCCCCAGTTTCTGGACCCACAGCTGAACAAACCAAGGTCAATAAAGTTCTACTGCTCCTGGTGCATGACAACTAGTCAGAAATAGAGTTTTCTACAGCTGATCAAGCCTGCTCAGTGTCTTTGCTCTGTCATGTCTCAACCTGCACAATTTGCAAAGAAGGTCTTCTCAAGGCATCTTCTCAAGGTACAGCTGAAGCACTATTTGGCCAGCCACCACATACCTAATACTTATTTCCAAAGAGATATATGAAGTTAAATAGCCTGAATGACTTGGTCCTGCTGGAAGGAAGGACGTGTTGAACCAGAGCTTTCTCCTTTATTACTCTTCTACAAAAGGATCAAGGGAGAAAAGTAAAATTCCCACAATAGCTCGGAAAATACCTCAGTACAACGCTCAGGGCTGTGGGATGTGCCTTCACAGAAAAGCCCATCACCTAATGCCGTTGTTGGCACAGCTATGCAATTAAACTTATGCACCACTTAAGCCTGTGAAGGCTTAAACTCAGGAATGCCAAGTCCAGACAAATTCTACTGTAAAGACAGAGACAAAGTGAATTAGACAGATTTGTAGATTAAAATGGAAATGCCTTCACTGTTCTGATTACTTATACCTTTCTATTCCATTCTACGCTTTTAAAGAAAACTGTTGTGTGAGCAAACAGAGCTTCAGTTTTCTTCTTGAAACTCCTGACACCGGTGATCCTCTGCTTATAAGCAAGGAAAAGTTATGTATAAGTCATAGGGTCAATTTGTTTACCTTGCCCATGGCAAGAGTTGGGTTCATCAGGTTAATTTCAGTAGTTGCTGAAAGGTCTTGAAATTTTTTCTGGTGTCATATGGCTTTTACTGTTTATTAAAGCAGGAGGTAACCATGGACTGTTCAAAACATAATGAAGTAAACAGCATTTTTCTGCATCAAGCTCATCTTGCAAATTAATTAATTTGTATTATTGGACCTCTCTACTCCATGGAAATCATACAGAATGGGAGCAGCCATTTAAGGATTTTAGGGGTTATGGTTCACATTATCCAAAATTGGTTTCAGGACTGATCATTCACAGAAATGTGAAAGAAAGATGAAAATACTGGTGGTCTTTTTTTTATTATTGTTTATTTGTCTACTTCTCTAGATGTTGTCATCTGTTAAGTTCAAAGCCTTTGGACACTGCAATAGCCAACACCAATCTGTGATGAATTGATTCTTTGTTGCAGATTCTAGCAGAGTTGATTTCATATTGCTGATGCAGCTAATGGGCTTGGGCTACTCTTGTTATCCTTTCGAACGACATACCATCAAGGCTGAGATCAAGGCTGTTATCATCAGCTGATTTACTTTAGATTTCAAAAATTCATTAGTTCTAGTTTTTGTGGGTTTGTGTGTGTAGGGAGAGAAGTTCATGAAAATCAGAGCAACAAAAAATCTTTGGTCATCAAGAAGAATGTCTTTAATAGTGCAAACAGGAACTAGTCATATATATATAAAGAAGTTACTCTTGAGATAATCTCTTAATTTGCCATTAAGCATGGCTATTGATTCTACTGCCCATCCATAGGAGAATTTGCTATGTAGAAAAAATACAGTGGCAATAGCAACAAAGTACAGTATTTTCTGGCAGGCTCTGCAAGCCCTTCAATGCAGGAAGTAATAGATTATAAACAAGTTTTATTTTAATCCCTGCAGGACATATTGTGAGAGTCCAGGAACAAGATCTATTTTTCTCAAGGCCATCCAGAGGAAAAAAAGTTCTTGAGAGCCCAATACAATATCAAAGAGATCAGTTAGTAAAGAAAAACTATCTGTTCCTGGCAAGACATCAAAACGTTCCCACAAGTTTATAGTTGTCCCACTGATCATCAAAGAAAAGAGTTTTGGTTGGGTTTGGGGCTTTTTGGTGCCAAGAGGTGTTACTGATTCTGAGATGCCTGGTATTATGAAGAATGCCAGCCAAATGACTGCTGAGGGAACATAAATGGTCCCTACTATGTGAAATGTGTTATCTTTGGGCTATTTTATGAAAAAAAAAAAAAAACAAACACTTTTTTTTTTCTGGGAGCAAAATGTTTAGTTGCATTCACAATACAGACAGCTATTGTAAACACAAAAGCTCCTGTTTGTACACAGCAGTTTCATATAAAAAAATGAGAATAAATATATTTCATGTGAGAAAACTCTAATATCTAATTCTTACAGGTACGTGAGTCTACTTATTTCTACTGTACCCTTTTTTAGGGTACAGATATGAGGAAATATCTGAAACAAGGAGGGATTCATGAAAAATTCTTTGTGGCTTAGCTGTGAAGGGATCTAGGAGTCAGTATTATAATCACTTATTTGTAATATCATAAAGCAGTGAAGCTCAAGTCATGAGACATAGTCTTCTTGTGCCATGTACAAAAACATAAGAACAGAATGTGTAGATGTTGGTACGGCTGAAACCTCCTTCAGCTGAGTCCCTGTATGAGTATAAATTAGAAAATTGCTATCTTGGCAAATGCTCTGAGGAGAAATGCATGATTTACCAAAAAAATACAGTGCCAGTTTGATGAGCAAAATAATAGCAAAACCATGTTTATGTGCATATCAGAGCGGTAGGAGGAGCAGAGCAAAAGGGACTCCTGTCTTGGCTCAGCTAGGTATTTTTATAAAACTTACAGGCACTTAATAGCTGTGGGATCTTTGCCATTCATTTGCTAAAACCAACCAGCATGTTCAAAGGAAAGACAGAAACACAGAAGCTTATTTCTTTCAGAAATGAGTCTGTCCTTCCTCTCTCCTCCTTCTAGATGCTTCTAACAATTTTTGTTCTACCTTGCCCTACCTAAAGAAGAAGCAAGAGTTGGGGGAAAGGATCGACTATGGCCCCAGGCCAGTGACATTGAGCTGATTGAGATGCCATGGCTATCTGACAGCTGCTCTTGAACCAAGTGGGGCACCAGCAGTGAGGGACAAATGCAAACCCTCTGTGGGCTCACAAGCAGCCACTGTGCCTACAGCTGGCCATTCAGACCAAATGAGCTTTCAGAGAGGAAAAAAAAAAAAAAAGACCAAAGCAGCAAGGAGTCTCTTGGTTCAAAATTAAACCTTCATTTTGAAGGTCAGCTGCACAAGAGTGTGGTCTCCTTAACAGTCACAAGATGTAAGTGTGTCTGCGAAACCGTGAGCAATGGCCAGGGTAGAACAGAAGGATTCATGAGGGCTCTCACCTGAAGAGCGCTCCTGTCTGCAGGAATCACCATGCATCTGGGAGGACAGCCACAGACTATCTTTGTTTTAGCAAATCTCTGCTGTGAGAATAGGCTCCTACTCAGGTGATGTTCTAATGGCTCCTCCCTCTTCATACTCAGACTTTTGAACCATTTCTGACCTTCACATAGTCCAAAGTTACTTGAATGCTGATAATCCCCCATGTTGAAAGGCCTGCAATTCCTTTCTTTCACCTTTGACCCTGCAAGACACTGGGGAGCACTTTGGCTTGCAGCAGCACAGAGCCAGTGTCTTGGCAGTACACCTGTTAATGAAACATTGATGCAGCCATGGATGCTTGCACATGAGTTTGCACAGGGGTTGCTATAACCGTAACACCTAGACTGGCCTAGCCATGGAGAAGGATGGGTTCCTCCAGCTGATCTGGGCTTTGGAGGCACACATGGAGACCATTTGCCCTAAAAATCTCCCAGATTGTATTCTGACAGTCCTAGCACTGAAAACTTCTCACTTAATAAACATACATGTATAAAATCCTTAGCAAGGATTCAGCCCAACCCACAGTAGAAACCCATTCAGAGCATTTAGTAGGTCTTAGTAGCTTGTTTCCCTCTACAATCAATGGCTAAACATGGTCACCTGTGCAGAAGTGTTACCTTCTAAAGCAGCTTCTGGTTCCCTTATGGGTATGAGAGGCATTGCAGAGCTGGACTCCTCTCAAATATATCCTTCCTCCCTCACATTGCTCATTTTGTCCCTGTACTTTTTTGATTCATTGGATGACATTGATCAATCTGGAGGCTGAAAATGTTTTCTTTTCTGCCTTGAATAATAACATTTTTTAAAAAGATTAAAAAAAGAGATTGGGTGAGAATCTCCTAAGGGTAGAGATTTCAATAGGCAGCACTTACTTGAAGTGCTGTCAGAAATTTGACAAGCTATTATTTTTGCAAAAGTTCTATGCCATAGCTACTCTGTCTTCCTCTTAGATATGAACGTTTCTGCCATCTGTCACAGTAAGTACTGCCATTTTTGCTTCAGCTGTAGGAAGTCCAGCTCATTGAGATAGGAGCCTGAGTTTGACAGCAGATATGTATGAGTAGGCAGTTAAAAAAAAAAAAAAAAAAAAAAAAAAAAAAAAAACCCAAATTGGAAACCTGCCAGCAGGAAAATTAAAATTACAGGTCTATGAGAAAGTGGCAATGCAAAATATATGCAAACGTGGGGCAAAACCATTTTCAAACATTTGCCCTTGCAAGAGTAAGATGATTTGCTTGATGTTCAACCCAGGCAAGGTGCTGTCAAACATGGCAAAAAGTGTTGAAAATGGCATGAAGCAAATCCTGACTTCCATAACAGAGTGCGTAGTTTTGCAGATTACTGTGAATTGCTGAACCTCAAAATTAATTTTAATTGTATTTCACTTTTAATGAGTCAAGTGACATTCTTCAAGACCAGATAGTACGGAAATCAACACCATGGTTAAATTTATCCAATGATTTTCACAAAATTTTTCCCTATTTAAATATGCCTTGGCAAAGGACCTAAAGGCATTTTACTTTGCTGCAGATTTTTCATGTATGCTAGCCACTGGGAATGGTAAATTACTCTGCTCTATATATACAACACTAAAATAATAGAAGGGTTGAAACATTTTCATCTAAATGATCTTGGCTAAACTGTATTGGTTACCAACTTTTTTTTAGAGAAGTAAAATGCACTCATAATTTCCTGCTTTCCTTTTTAAAACAAAGCACAGTTTTTGGAAAATCACACCATGATTTTCCAGCTTGTGATTTTTTTAAAAATCTCTTACTAAAAATGTGTTTCTGAACAGAGAACTTCTCCAAAAGGAAACAAAAAACTCAGTTACAAGTTTTTATTAAAGGAAGAAAATTTATAGAAAATAGATAATAATAAGGAAGCCCTTCCCACCTCCCATGCATATCTGCCATGGGCATATCCCATGCCCATGCATAACTGCCATTTTTTATCAGCTCTGCAACAAAGGCAAATCAAAAGCTGAAATACAAGTATCTATGATTAAATCAAGTGAACACTGTGGCAAAGTTTTGTGAATGTTTTAAATAGTAGAAAACTCTTGGATTTCAGTGTATGAGAAGTGTGTTGTGAGGGGTCCATGAACACTTCAAGTCACTACTGGCCGCCATGGATGCAAGCAAAAGTCATTTGATTTTTCAAAGTTTCTGCTCATGCTTTGAAAGCTTATAAGCATGTATATCATTTTGTCATCTCCCAGATTTGACCATACAATCGGCTACAGTTTTAATACTTTTGTTCACTATTTAAAATGACATTTTATTTGCCCAACAAAATGTTGAATACAGCTTAATCTTCTCCCTTGACCTGCATTCTCCAAAACATGAATAATGTTTAGAATTCAATTCATACTCCACCAGATGAATATAATGAAAGTCACTGCAGGCTGTGATGCCAAGGGAGGAAAAACAAATAAAACAAATAAAAGAAAAGAAAAGAAAACAAAAAACCCCAAGCCCCTCCCTGCCTGCTTCAATCCTTTTCTAGATCAGAATAGGCAGTTTAGGTTTCATTCAGGTGGCCTGGCTGCCCCACTGGCTGCAGTGGGATGTCCAGATACTGCACCCTCCTGCTACTTCTGGTAATTCAGAGGAGTGTCTGTGATTTGGGGAAAGAAATTCCTCTTGAGTGGACATGGGGGGCTCTCTGTGGCTCAGCACAGCGAGACGGCTCCTCTCAGCAGCCCATCTGCGGCGTTGTGCTTTGTGCACACTGCGGCGTGCCCACAACTGGGGAAGTGTTAAAAAAGGAAAAACATTTCCAGGGACGGCACAGAAAACAGCGCAAGAGTTGCTAGAGCAGTGTGCATACGCTCAAGAGGAATCCCTTTCAGTTCCTCCTTTCTTCAGCTTTATTTAAAAAGGGTTTGAAGGCTGGTTTAATTACGAAAACCAGCTCTCTAGACACCAAACAAAACGGCAGCCTAGCCTAAGTTGGCACCAGGACAGATGCATATTTTGCTCACTTTTCTATGCCAATCTGCTGTAGCTCATCCAGTATGTCAATCCAAGAAATCCAAGTTTAGTGGCCTGAAAATATTCCAGTTCAGCTTTGTTTCATGTGGTAAACAGCCTGTTCAGTCTATTCAAAACAAAAATCAACCCCCTCCCCCCCCCAAAAAAGAGTCAATTGGTACACATTATGCCTCCTTTTGCATTTTACCCCACTGAAGGATTTTGCCAATGCCCCTCCCCCCCCTTTTTTTTCCATGCACACTGAGTGTAAAAAGCTAGCAAAACACATTTGTAAAGTTGGATAGTGGGCCTGATTCTGCCAAGAGCTGAGCTCCCATCAAAGGCTGGTTTCTAAGTTAAAACTGAGTGAGCCTCATAAGAAAAAACAGGGGAGGACTTAGTGTTTGTGGCTCTGCCTGTGCCTTCAGATCTCCCAGATTAATCCTGAACATGGCCACAAAGGCCGGCAGCCACCTGCGGGACTCAACAGTGCTGAGGAATGGCAGTGGTGGTTTTGCAAAACTGCATCTTTTGGGGAGTTTATAGAGTGCAATGGTTTCTTGGAGTTCCTTCTCTCCTCTTTCTGTTATAAGGGTTTGCAGGCCAATGAGCATAAGGAAAGAATAGCAAGCGCTATCGAGGAGAGTTTATCGTGATTTACCATAGAGGCAAACTGACTGCCCTCCCTTTCTCCCATTGCCATTTTAGTACAAATAAAGGGGCCCAGGCTCCCTAGCTAGCCAGCAGGATTGGGAATGCCAAAATAAAACAAATCAAATGTGCAGAGGCTGCCTGCAAAGCTTGGTCTTAGTCAGTATTTCTGAGATGAGAAAAAAATAAACAGCCTCCTGAATGCCAGTGATGAAGTAGGGTTTTCTCAATAATTAAATTCAAGCAAGGACTCATCTCTCAGTTTCCTACTAGCTATTTCCTCCTGAAGGAAATTGAATGTCTCTGGAAACCTGAAATCTGGTCCTCACTAGCCTGCTTTCTAAGCAAAAACATCAGCTTTCCACAGGGTACAGCTAAACCCCTTGGTGACAATTAACAAGTCAGTGATCTAGTTTCCACCTTTTCCCATAGTTTTGCAATTGCCTTGGTGTTTGCTGATAATATGTAGGGGATATTTAAAGAGGAAAAAAAAAGAATGTGAAGAGAGGAAACAGACATTTGCTTGTAGAAAAGAGGATAAACAAGTCAGGGAGCATAGAGAAATCCCCGTGAATTCAAGAAATATTCACAACCATCGCCTGCCTTCTCTAACTTTCCTAGAGAGAAATGGTGCTCACACAGCACAAGAGCATGATGTTTTCTGATTAGTATTGTTGAATGCTTTATATAGGCACCTCACATAGCAGAAGTGCTGTGCAAATATTAGCTTTGACTCATCTCAGCCCTTAGTTTCCAATAAAGTGACTTGACAGGTGTGGGGAGGCAAGCAATAGGAGGAGAAATTCAGTTCCAGTTATTCATCTCAGTGAGCTTGACTGTAGGAAAAAAAGGAGTATCAATTCTGGAGGTGAATTCAATTGTGCCTACTCCACAGCCATATTATACTCCCTCATACAGCTCTTTACTGCTGTGCAGGTTTTTTTTTGCCCTAGAACAAACTGTGCTTTATATTTGCACTTACAGAATACAAGAACAGAAAGTCAATGCAAGCAGCCTCTGTCAGTCTGGGAGTGCAAGATCTGTGCTTTTCTGAATATGGTTTTCCTCTTCCAAACTGGAGGACAGGGAAATAGTGTGGGTTTTGTATTTGCCTTGGCAGATTTGGTTAAAATGGATCACTAGCAACGGGCAAGGAATCGTGCCGGGTGATGCTAGCTGGGACATGGAGGTATGGATGCAGCCTTGCTTGGGAATACCCCAGGCCATTCCCTGAAAACAGAGCATTTCTGGGAGTTGGGTTACACCTCCCACTGCCTGGCTGCCCCAGTTCGCAGGGAGCGGGAGGGCAAGGTTGACAGAAGCGGCACTGTGTGTGCACAGCTGACGGGATCTGTCGGTCCCTCCATCCATCATGGCCCAGGGCAGAGCCAGCAGGGTTAATCCTGACCGCAGTGCATGCTTCCCCCTGCCCCTCCTCCACCAAGAAAAAGCATATTTCCCGCAAGGGGATGATTTTGCAGTGCTCTGAGCAACTCTTCCAGCGGCCAAGGGATTTTTCTAGGGATCTGGGCTGGGGCACTTTTAAAGTATGTGCTTTTCCACTTGCTTTTCAATTTGTACTACACAGGTTCACATGCAGTTTAAATTGCTCCAGTGAGGAATGCACCAATTCATTAGTTTTCTGTATTAATAAGCTAGGGAGAAATCAATGAAGGTTACTCTCCCAACCTATAGCAGTCTGCCTATTTGTAGTCATTTATCAGGAAATTCATGACTGCCACATACACATGTGAAACGAAAACATTCCTAGCCATTTGATGAATCAGATGGAACTTTTATCTTTTGGATAGATGATTCACTATATACTCTGCATGCTGAACCTTATATATGTCTTATTCCCTCACTGCTTTCTGTAAGGGAGCAGCAGCATCAGATAGTTGTGGAGGGAAGAAGAAGGCTTAGAGCAGAGGAGAAGTACAAACAAAGCAGAAAAGAACGATGGACGTTATTTGGCCGATGAAATTTAAGCAGCAGAATTGGTGCTATGTAAATAACATTGTGAAGCAATTTTGAAGTAACTGAAAATGTTCTGCTCCCCACATCAGGAATGGGATGGAAAAGCCTGAACAAGCCCTATCAAGGTGAGACCCAACAACAAGCAGAGATGCAGGGTGAGAGCTGATAGTGTGCTGTGTGACACTGCGGTCCATTAAGATGTAGGCAGCCTAGCTGGCTTTGGAAGACCCACCCTTGCCAGGTAGGAGGATGGCAATGGGAGCATGTCTTCTGTAGTGTAAAGAGAACTGTGAGACCTGCAGAATTCAGCCATATGCCTGCACCGTGTGTTACTGGTAAAAGTTGCAGAAAAAGGTGTCCTTCTGCCCCTGAGCTAGTAGAACGTACAGCCATCCAGAGGCCATCCTGGTCTGCAGAGAGTCTTTCCAAGTTGAGGCATTTTCTTTCTCTGTAATACTTGGCAATCCAGACACAGAGGCTGACCTCTACCTCTGCTCTCAACTTTCCCTTCAGGATTCGATACTTGACACTTTTAAGTACAATTGGGTTTCCTTCCAGAAAGAGCGGGGCTAGGGAATGGGGTTACATAGTGGCAACAAGTTGATTAGCATGGAGATCAAACCTATGATCATCAACTTTTCACACACAAACATGAGTTTTTAACATTACCAAGGAGAGCAATGGTGCCAAAGAGCACTGCCACTGCCCATTGGAAGCGGAGATGGTGAAAACTCTGTACTGGAACTGAATTAAGTGTTTACTTTCACTGAAACAACTAGTCAGTTTGTGTCTGACTGTGTCTGACTGACAAAAGGTTAACAGATACTCCCTAAGGCCTTTGAAACCACGGGGGAGTTTTAGTTTATTTATTTATTTATTTCTCATGTTTCATGAGCATCATTTGCACATAACCAAAAAAAAAGAAAAAAAAAAACCCTCTTCTGGTTTTGGAGCACTACAGCTGTGGAGCTTTAAAACTGTTCTCTGCAATCATGTGGATGAGGAAGGTCCTTCTTATTTCGAAAGAAAGCTGACACTCTTACACAAATACTTCTCTGCAGGAGCTTGTGCCCTATCCCTCCACCCCCAACCTAACCCCAACCCTGCCAAGTACCTTGAGACATGCAATTAAATCATGACTGTTGGCGACAAAATTGTGATCATTGGCAACACAATGTCATTGGAGGAATTTCTACTCCTGTTGTTGAAGTATTTGCGCTGTTTCTCTATTTCACATCTGCACTGATGTAGAGGGCATAGTGTTCCTTCTTTGTATTATAATGTCTTATTTGCACAGTAATCTCAGCTACAGGATGGAAATGAGGTTCAATAAGGACAAATGTAGGGTCTTGCACCTGGGGAGGAATAACCCCAGGCACCAGTACAGATTAGGGCTTGACCTGCTGGAAAGCAGCTCCTC
>JAVCKT010027370.1:0-12231 GCA_032273925.1 Rhynchotus rufescens | reverse complement strand
GGGGGGTTGGACTCGATGACCTCTGAGGTCCCTTCCAACCTTGGGCATTCTATGATTCTATGATTCTATGATCTTGGGCTTGGTGTCTCAATCCTTGTAAGAAATCTGTGGTGTGACAGGATCCCAGCAGAACGAGGCACGTGCTCTTGTTTGTGTCCTGATGAATCACACGTGTGGGCTGTGTTCCTTGTGCTGCGCTCGTGTGGGAGCAGTGATGGGGACCAGGGCTCTAATGCTGCTGGCCTGGCCAGCAGGATGGCTGGGCCATGGTGTTTGCTAACTAGGACTTGGTTAACTTCTCAGATGTGTGCTGACAGGATGGCCCTTTGTCAGGATATCTCTCCCATCATACGATTAACCCTCTTGGCTGTACTTACTAATTACCACATGGAATTTTTAAATATGTGCAGCAGATTCTGGCAGAACACTTTGGTTCTCACAGGGTCTTTTTCTTCTCTTCTCCTTAACCAGGAAATAAAGAGCCTTAATAAGGATACAGAGTGCACAGAAGCATAGCAACCAGGGAGTAAACAAAACTTATCATGTAATTACTGAGGATATGCAATTTAACTGCTAGCTCCTTCTAGAGCCAGGCAAATGGCCTTAGTGTGCATCTCCTGCTCTGTCCTTGGGCTTGGAGCCTTTTCCTCACCAGAGGGAGAAACACTCCTCCTAAACCAGTGGCTTTACTGAACTGTAGCTGCTGTTGGCTTACATGTGACATAAACATTCTCTCAACTTAATTTTTCCTTCCTTCTGATTTGCTTTGCAAGCCTAGGAGTCAATGTAACTAGAACATCCACTTGCTGCATTTTTAGCAAGTCAAGTAGCTGCTATGTGTTCGTGTGCCCTGGGAGAGCTTCAGATGCATGAGACGGGCCTGATGTTCTTGGTGCATGTGTGACACTGTCCTGCATCTTGAAATCTGTTCAGTCCAGTCCCACATGCAAAATCCAGCCTGTGGTTTTCTGGCCTAGGGAAACAGAGCTGACTGTTCCCTGGTACACCAGATTTTTGAAGCCAGTGTTTAAAATGACTGCTTTGGACTTCTGCCTGGGGCTATTGAAGAGAAGAGCAGATAGAGTTTATTCCTCACTGCTTCAGCTTTCCTCCGATGAGATGTGGCCTGTTAGATGTATAGGATTGCTGTCCTCTTCTGGGTGGCCCATATGTTGAGGGAGGAAGATGGGATAAGAGGAGGAGGGTTGTTTGTGCGCTGTGTGGGCTTTTTTTTTTTGGTTTTGCTTCTTGGCTTTTAACCCAAAGTGTGGGGACGGGGTATGGGATTAGGGAGAGGAATGTGTTTGTGCTCTCTGCCGTTCCCGGCTCAGAGGTAATTCTGCACAAAGAGCCTCGTGTGGTAGATGCTGCTCACGGAGGCTGGGCGGGAAGGGAAGGATGGAAAGTATGAGGAGTGGCCGGAGCACAGCGATAGCAGAACAGCCTGTGCCCTTGCAACGCCCGGGGGGCCTCCAGCCACATCTGCCTGCTGAGGAAGCGCTGGGTGTCCCAGGGCGGGTGGTGGCTCTTCGGGTGGCTTAAGCAAGCCTCTTCTGTCTGCTCCTATCCTGCCTTCTTCCCCTGCCTGGTGAAGTGATGCCCTTGTGCAAGGGGAGTGCAGGACCAGATCTGCATGTGTGATAAGCAGGTGAGAGGCACTGGGTGTTACAGGGGGAGCTGATGCTCTTTGGCCTTTGCAGGGCTCCGGGCAGTGCAGACAGGCGCTCCCTGAGAGGAGAAGACCTCTTATCTAGGTGTTTCATCCTGGTCAGAGGCTGTTGAGCACCTGGGACTTGAGCCCTCCTCGTGAGACAGAAGTCTGGAGGCAGACCGAGATGCCAAGGCCATCAAGAGCCATGGCTGCTGAACTCATGTCCCCAAGAGCCCTGGTGTGAGGCCAGGGCAAGATCCTCCTTGGCCTGCTTTGAGTGGAGCAGCTTGTCCGACCTGCCGTGGCTGGAAGTGCCCACAAGGTGCTTGGCGAGACCTGCAGCCTGTTCCTGTTGGCTGGTTCAGGCTGCTGCTGCCTAAAACAGCCTCCCTGGACATGCAAGTGCTGCTGCCTGCTCTCTGTGCCTCCTCACAGCTGCAACTCAACTTCTGCTCTTGGAGGTTTAGCCATGCACAAGCCTTAGTGCACACAACTTTTTGCTTTTTTTTAGGTGACTTTTTTGATCTACTTTTTGGCAATATTGAAAGCTGTGGGGTTTTTTCTTTATATGAATGATGCTCTTGGTTTGCCCAGCTGTGGGTACTGGGATTTGGATAGTCTGGGCACTCCCCTGCAGAACCAGGGAGTCTGCACAGACCCCCCCCGCCGCCAACAGCCGTCCTGCCAGAAGCAATGCTCACATGCTGCATGGAAAGGGTTAATGTGGGATGTGGCTCAAACCCAAACTCCAATAATCCTGTGTACTTCTGGGTACACAAATGGGATTAGGATGGCCTTTTGCAGCAGCAAATAGAGTAGTAAACTGGGAGTAAAACAGGAATTGGGACCCGCTTTTCTTTTAAGCCCTTCTAGAAAGGGCAGGGGACTGCGAGAGGCTGCGGCACGCAGCTGGTGAGCAGCCTTGCTGCACTGTGTGCCCAGCGCATGATCCTCTTGCCCCACTGTTGCCATCTCCCTCTGGAAAGGGGTTTTTAACTTGCGGATTTCTCCCCTGCAGGAGTTCCTTACCCAGCTGATGAATTTGAGACCCGCTCGGGTCACGTGCGAGCCAGCTGGGAGCGTTTCCCGAGCAGCGCGCGCGGGTCTAGCGCGGCAGCCGTTCCGCTTACGTGGCGGGTGGAAGTGGCCGCGGCTCCGTGTGCGGCACCGGCTGCCGGGCAGGCAGGGAGGGAAGGATGGATGGATGGATGCTCCCCGCAGCTCCCTCTGGCTCTGCCACCCCTGGGAATAACCGCTGTGCTGCAGTCCTTGCACGAGCTGCTTGGGATGAGCCTGACACTGGGGAGTAGGGCAAAAGTTAAGGGCCTTGTTTAGTTCTATTGTTAGATCTTTTTTTCTTGTGCACTTCAGCCTGACTTCTGTATCATGAAAAATATTTGCTTTTTTTAAAGGTATTCCTGCCTAATTGTTGCTCTTAAAGATAGTACCTCTTGAACAGGCCATGTGGGCAGTGGGTGATGCTCTGCAGAGTAGGAGAGGTAGGAGAGGTGTTTCTGAAAGGATGGGACACATACTTAATACATGTGACTTCTCCCAGTTGGAAAGAGCTCAAACTTGTTTCTGTATTCCATCACTTCAGTCCGGTGGAGAGAACAAAGCTTATTTAAGCAGTTCTGCGAGGGGACAGACCTCAACAATCTGGCCGTTGCTGCTTACAGTGTTAAATAAATCTGCCAGTGCAATACCTAGGAAGCCCCATTGCTGGCCAGGCCCACCCTGTGTCAGGCTCTGGGCAGAAATGAGTTTTGTTTTAGGCTCCTCTGGATCCCGGAGGGAGAGATATCAATGGTACAGTTGAGCCCTTTGCCTTGGGCACTGATGACTGAAATAATAGATCAGAAAAGCACTTGCAGCCTTTCTGTGCCACCCTCCCCTTTCTCTGGCTATCTGTTGTTTTCTGCCTAATTGAATGAGTCAATTGTGTGGGCTGCAAATGCATGAAAACCATGCTGATTCAGAAGGAGGTGCTTTTCTAGTTTTCCTCTCTGTAAAGCTGCATGTAGACTGTATCAGAGTAACTCAATTTGTACTTCTGTTCTTGGCGGGGAAGTTAGCAATGCACCAAATTTCTCCTTCTGCTGCTCTAGCCTAAGGAAATGCCCCTGCCCTCTGCCCTGGAGGGAATTCTGCAGCCAGGGAGCTGTGACCTGGGTCCGGGCTGCCCCACGGTCCCTGCTGGCACTGGGAGTGTCACCTCGAGCACCCAGGATGAGGACGTCGCTGCTTGCCCCAGCTGCTCTTGCATGGATGTGGGAAAGCTGGGCTGACATAAAAGCTTAATTTCGGTTTCATGTTCTGTATGTGGGGGGGCCTTATGAAGAGTTAGACTCTGGACAGCTTCTAAGCAGCAGACATTTCAGCTTATTCCTGCTGACTTGTCAAATGCTGCTGTTGGGGTGAGAACACCCACATCCCTCTTGGTGCCTCTTATTTTGATGGAGCAGCAGAAACACTTGCCTCCCCCCCCCATTCCAGTCTGAGGAGTCACTGCTGCTCCCTGGACCACCAGTGAAACCCTCTGGGCTGGGAGGGATGTTCAGCAGCAGCTTCCCAGGAAGCCAGTGCAGTTTCAGTTCACTTGAAGACTGTCATCCAGTCTCTTCCCCTCCCTTATAAATTAGGATTGCAAGGATGAATGTTTGTGAAATCCATTTGCAGAATGGTCAGCTGCTCTGTGCAGTGGTCCTCAGCTAATTAAGCAGATAATATCTGTGCATGGAGAGAGCTAATGCCCTGTGGAATTGATCAGCCTCAGGAAGAGGCAGTGCCTTTCAGATGTCAGTGTGTCTTAAGCAAGGTCACTTGTTCTTATCTTCCTTGATACTTCAACAGGCAGCAAGACAGCTGCACGGAGGCTTTTTGCATGAGGCACCTCACATGTTCCCAGGGAATAATGAAGGGTTATGAATTAAATGGGCCTGGGATCACACTCTGGTGTGGAAGGCAACTTCATGGGAAAGCTCAGGTCCATATCATTGAACTTTTTTTTCCTTCAAAACAATCTAGCTTTGTCCAGACTGTTTGTTGCAAATAGCTGCTGGCCAGTGCAACTTGCACTGTGCCCAAGTGGCCAGAACTAAAACTGCTGAGACTTGTGACTCGATGGTCATACCCATGCAGGAATCGGGTATTGCTGGGCAGTAGCTTCCTAGCTGTAGCTTTATAGGCCAGGATGCTACCTAAATACTGGTGAAAGCTGCTGGCATCAGCCCCAGCAAGTGCAGCCTGTGAGTCTTTAGGCATGTGCTCCTTCTAGCTTTCACAGCAGTGTTAAAATACAGGTGCCAGCCTGGGTACTGAGTGCTGGTGCAGCAAGCAGCGCTGCCAGCAGAGCAGCCTCGCGACAAGCCTGCTGGCAGGAGGCTGCAGCACCGGAGCTGCCTGGTGCCTGACGGGCCGGGACTAAGTTCAATGTGCAGTATCCATGTGAACCATGGATGTGACATCCTGACTGTTAGTCAGGGTAAGCTCCTATAGACAGCTCTAGACCAACTCCAGCTCTTGCAGGCTGGCTTAAAGCTTGTGCCCAAGCTGGAAGCAAGACGAATCCTCTGCGACTGAAACGAGTGGGATGGGAGCACATCCCAGGCGTGCACTGGCCAGTGGTGGGAGGAACAGCAGTCAAGCCAGGCTCAGTGGCAGCAAAAGAACTTCTGGTGGAACCTAAATAAAGCAGCCAGTTGCTGTGCAGAACCCGAAGGATGAAACCGGCTTAATGGGCAAGTGCTTTAAAACTTCCTGTTCCCTTGCCCTCCTGAGCGGTGTAGCTGGTCCGTGCCCAGGCTCCCATCGCTGGAGCAGGGTCGGGCTCAGCAGCCCTTCCTGGAGAGCTGCCTGCCCCGCTGCTATTTCTGTGCAACGTGGCTCTAAAGAGGGAACCTCCTTAACACCCTCTGCAACTGCCTGGGCTCCCTGGCTGAGCAGTAATTTATGGACCTGTGTTTCTTTTAAGCCTTTTAAAATAATTCCATTTGGAGGAGGGGTTCTGATCCCAGCTGAAAGCAGCAGCAAGGATCTTGGGGGCTGGAGTCAGGACCTTGCTCAGGCTGCTGTTGCCTTAGGAGCCGTTTGCTTTGAGCCGGCAACTTTAATTTCCCTTCCAAGGACTGAGATTCTCCCCCCGGCCCCCCTTAAGTCATCTGAGCTCAACTGCCTCTCCGCAACGCGGCGGAGGGAGGTGCTGGGGCAGGAAGCGAGGGTTTGTTCACTTACTGTTACCAATCCCGTTGGAAAACTCTTCCAAGCCTTGTGCTGGATTCCAGTAAAATGCTGTCCTGAAGGGGAAACCCAGGGCCGCTTCAAGCCTGTGTTTTGTTGGCGCAGCGCGATGCGCCGCTGGGGCCTCTGACCTCCCCTCTGCAGCCGCGCGCCCTCCGCAGCCCTTCCCTGGAGCTCTTTGTGAAGTGGAATCCATCACTAATGTCTGATATTTTTATTATTTGTAGGGGGAACTCTTAGAAGCTGGTAGCAATTAGAGCTTAAATGTCTTGGAATAAAAAAAAAAAATCCCCAAGAAGGACGTTTAATGCTAAGCAGATGTGCAGGAGCAGCTGAAAAATGCTCGCTGTCTTCTGCTTCAGCAGCAGCCTCGTCCACATCTACTGCTGTCCGGCTGGGCAGCTGCAAAGCGCCGCTCCCGTGCCCTGCTCCTGGGGCCGGGAGCCCGGGTTGGGGCCCAGCAGCGATGTTCAGTGGTCACTGGTTGGGCTGCACTTCTTATGCTGCTCTAGATCAGTGGCTTTGACAAGAAGGAAAAATATTAAGGGGGAAAAAATTCTTTTTTTATGGAGGTGTTGGCTTTATATTCACTCTGCTGTCTTGTACAGAGGGGTGTTTGTAGACAGGGCTACTGTGAATCTAACTTGAAACTTCTTCCCTTCTGGGGCAGGCAAAGAGATCCAGTAGGGCCCTAAGCCCCTGCTAGATGTGTCCTGCTCCCTCGGTATCTTCTGTTGTGGGCTCTTGCCAGCTTGGAGTGGGGCAAGCTGCTTATTGGAAACCTTCCCAGTTGTTCCTACAGTAAGTTTTGAGATTGATTTATTGCTGCCATGGTCAGGTTCAACTGTCAGACCTTCCAGACAGAAGTTCATCACCTTCTTTTGAGGGCAAGGGGAAGTGTATGCTAAAACTGACAGGCAATTGGTGCCAGCAGCCCCTTCACACCCTGTGCTGTGTGTGCCCTGAGCGAGTGGTACAAATGTGCCACATGTTCCCCCTATAAGCTAGAGTATGTCACCTTCTGCTGCATGATTTCCTGTTGCACTTTACCAGTGCAGATCCTTGTCCTGGACCTGGTAATCCCAGCCCAAAGCGAATCATCTAAATATTTATCCCAGTGTATTGTGGCAGTGCAGTGTGTGGGTTTGGGGGTTAAGTGGCTTAAAGTCTTGAGGGTTTTTTCCAGTAGCTATCACTGAGAACTGACAGACGTAAGCAGAATGCCAAATTCATTTGAGCCCTAGTTTTGCTGGAACCCACTGAAAATTGTCGGCCTGTCTTACAGTGAGGCTTCTAAATCCTTTTACCTTAATGCTGATGAAATATAGCTCTGCTTCTCGGTAAGAGAATCCTTGAAAGCTGTTTATTATGCTCTTTTTAGTGTGTAACTGAGCAATTGCAACACATACTAGGAAGCTCACTGATCTTGGCTGTCTTGAAGATATTCTGTTGCTCAAAAGGCAAACAGCATGACAGATAGACAAGTCCACAACTATATATTGCTCTTTTCTCCTTCAGGTGGTTCAAGGGTGCGTCTTATCTGCTGCTAAACTGACCGTTTGGGTTCCAAGTTGCAAATGACTTTGAAATGCTGCATTTTTCTGAATTGCTTCCCTGAGAATTTAGGAAGCTCTTAGCCTACTGTATAAACCTCTCTTTTGCCCTTGACTCATCTCCCGGGCTTTGTGAGAATGGGAGCATAAAGAAAGCTGCTTCTTCCTGTGCAACAGGAATAATGTTTGTGATACTGGTTCTTTCTTTGAAATGGGGGGAAAAAAGTTGATAAACTTTAAAATGAACTTCCCATGTTTTCAAACAAAAACTAATGCTTGACAGCTATTCCCAGAATCCCAAGCTGAATATTTACACCTCACTTCATGCACTGGGAAGGGAATTCTTTTGATCTTGTTGATACCTGTATTAGTTTTCTCCTTAGCAGATTTCTTCCTAGTACTCCCTGTCAAACAAATGTTGCTGTTAATGCTTTGAATGCACCTTTACTGGACTTGTGAACCCTTTTTTTTTGTGGTGTATGACTTATCTCTTTTTATCTTAATATTATTTTAGCTTGAGAAAATGCTTGTACTTGTGTGTATTTGCTATGCTCCATTTCTGTGAGTTGTCTGTTGGTTTCATGGGGATCATTAACAGTTGTAAAGCTAAGTACTTTTGCAGGACTAAGGCCTAATGAGTCAAACGTCTCGTAGTTTCTATTCTCTGCTCTATTGGGAATAAGCTCAGAGCATATTTACTCCCAGGTCTCCATTTGGGTCACAACAAGTAAGTTCTGTAAGTCCTGCAAGTTACCTAAAACAAGATAATTGACTGGAGAGTTATGTCTTGCCCTTTGGCTAAATCCCCATCATTCCAATGTTGCTGTAAAGAGAATTAACGCTTCTTTCAAAGCTGTTCTGACTGTAGTTTTCAAACTTGCTGTGACTTATGATTCCTTTCCTGTTTCTCTAACTACTTTCTCTTTTTATGGCTGCCCTCTTCTTGGATTTCAAGTTTGGATGTCCAGTTTGTCTGAGACACCAAAAAAGAGTGTCACAGGTAAATTGTTGTGTATTTTTCTGCATGCTCTTAGAAAAAAATCTGTACAGTAAACAGTAGAAACTGTTTTCTTGAAGATTTTCTTTAATGTAAGTCTGACTCTAGACATGTAGGACTGTAGTTGTCTTATGTCATAACCTTGTGTTATGTGTTTTGACATGGAAGAGCTGTGCTGGTCTGGTGCCTGCTTCACCTTCATGTTACCAGATGGGAATCTGCTGGTATTTCTTCATGGCCATGGCCAGACAATAGGGTAACAGGGTAAGAGTGAGCAGGAGGGAAGCATGTTGCCCTCTGTGAAATGGCAAGTTAAATGTTAAGACTTTCGAGCTTTTTTTTTTTTTTTTTACCCCCTTCTAAAGGGTAAGGAGGTAAAAACCTAACTGATACAAATTCCTTCCCTTCTGTCAATTGATTTTAGTTAAATGCGTGTTGCTAGTTTGGCTTCAAAAAGCTTGTGCGTGATGGCAAATGAAAGTGGCTTTTTTTTACAGCACCATGCAATGCAATTATGGAGAATGTTGATAACATCGTATACGGAAGTCCTGTAGTGAATCTGTCCAGGTTTTCAGCTCCCCGTGCTCTTCCAGTTTACACCGTTCAAAGTAATCCCACTGTTTCCAGCATGGCTGTGCATCAGTCGGGTTGTGTCGTGGGCTATATTGCAGTGTGACAGGCCAACAGAGCAGACTTACCCTTTACAGTATGTATCTACAGCCTAGGCTGGGAGTTAGGAGACTAGAACAGAAGCTTGGTGCTGTCAGAGCTCCAGCCTT
This sequence comes from Rhynchotus rufescens, assembly GCA_032273925.1. Classification (NCBI taxonomy): domain Eukaryota; kingdom Metazoa; phylum Chordata; class Aves; order Tinamiformes; family Tinamidae; genus Rhynchotus; species Rhynchotus rufescens. Next base: position 3,012 of record JAVCKT010027370.1, on the reverse strand, counting down.
GGGACTGAAGCTGCTCCATGAAGTAAGAGGCTTTGTGAGGTGTGGAGGGCTCTCTGTTTTAGGTCCATAGTTTGAAAACAGGTGGTTGCCATCCAGCTTGATCCCAAGAGGTGCTGTGACTCTGGGCACCTAGTAGGTATCTCTGCAGAATTACTGGAAGAGCAGACCTTTATGACTAAGCAACCTGCTTCTCCATCCCCTACAAGCAGCCCAGATGCTGGTAGAGTAGTTGGGGCCACCCCAGCTATGGTTAAATTCCTTGGCTAGCTGCCTATGTGCTATGTGAAGTAATGAGGGGGAGTTGTGGCTTTAAGGACTAAGGGGAATGCCAAAATGTATAGGTGACTTCAGCTTGATGGAGAACCCTGCCTAGCAGCTGTGTGAATCTCCAAGTGGTTTAGCAGATTTGTGTGCAAAATACTTAAGTTTCTTCTTAACTGTTGCTACCTGTAACCTAGTTGGTTGGAATTGCAGTTTAGAGAGCCAACTTTCCAAGAAGGAGTGGAAAGAGAACTCAGATTCTTTTTTCCTCTTTCACCTTCCTGCTTCTAATTTTTCTTGGCTCTGTCTTAAAACCTAGCAGATCAAAAAAAAAGAAATACCTAGCTCCAAAACTGAGACTAACAAGCTCCACTTGGCAAAAGCCAATACTGAATTTCTCCATTTGTCAAGACTTTTGTTGGAAAACTTGCTGAGGACCGTAAAGAAGGAAGAGAGTGAAATGGAGCACTTGCCTAGGAGAGCCCTTGCCATTTACCATGGGCCAAGCTCATTCCTGACCCACTCCCAATGGAAGCTGCCTTGTGCTGCTGGTTCTAGCTGTGTGTCCAGCACGTACTCGCGGTGCTGGAAGCTGTGGCCTATGTTTAGGCTGCCACTTAGCTCCAGCTCACGAGGGCTTATCCAGCTCTTGGTTCTTGCAAATGCTAGAAATGACTGTGCACCCCTGATGCTTGGGAACCCGTCCAAGAGTTGAGTTACCTTGTGCAGCCCCGATGGCAGGCTGCGTTCCCTTCCTGCCAGCAACGCACGCGGCCGTTGGCTCCATCTCCTCGGAGCTGCCTCCAAGGGGGCCAGGAGGGAGTTAACAGAGCTCACGGAGTTTCTCACTCGACCAGATTTCTGCCTGTGTAGCCAGCGGGATCATGAGGAAGGCTGGAGTTTGAGCTGCTCTGCGAGGAAGCCACTGCCCCATCTGCTGAAATGCTTGCAGGACACGAGTGCTTTGGAGTTGAGGAGGGGTGTGTGCATGGATGCCTGTGGGATTAGTTTCATGTAGGTAATGGCTTATTTAAAAAAAAAAAAAAAAAAGCTCACTTTTTGAGAAACTTCTTGCATATTAGTTATTACTGCTAAGATGAGTCTGTTTGCATGCTGACCTATTCACCACCAGATGGACAGCACTTAACCTTGTGTTATTTTTTGGACAATCTGAAACAGTGGATTAGAAGCCTTATCTAACAAATTTCTCTGGCTTTGGCTCTTCTGAGTTACTTAAATGGACAGATCCAAACCCCTTTCCTTTTCTACTTTTCATCTCTGCCTATCAGAAGAACTTTACCTGCTTCTGAAACTCTTCTCTGAAAAAGTAGAATAATTGCCTTGTCCTTATTAGAGGAACTATTTGGCTGACTTCATTAAAATAATAATGTACTAATAACCTATTTGATAGGGGAAACTAAATATTTGGAAGAGGACTATAATGAAAGAAAGCTTTTTGCCGGTGCTGTGTTATTACTAAAAACTTGTAACTGAATTGAAATTGTACTGAATTCCTTTGACTGTCACAGACAGTGCTAGAATTGTGGCTCTGCCCTTAAAGCTTCATGACTGAAGACTGTTGCACCAAGAAATGGTGATTTCTGGAGTCAAATACTTATTATTGGTCGCTGCTTCTCTCATACAACATGTATATGTCAAGATCTATGTGTGTAAAGGTCTCCTGCACTGCACAGCACCACAAAGGTCTATCTGAGAGAAGGCTGTGATGGGTCCTACTTGCCTATTGCCACAACCCATGAGTGGCCGACGACATGCAGGAATAACTGATGTGAAGCTATGGTCTGAAGCTTGAGAAGTGGGAAGGTGGCTGAACAGTGACACTACAGAGGAGTGTCCAGAAGAGCAGCTGAAGGCTTGATTTCTTTTTGTGCTCCAAAGAAGTAAACTGAAGAGGAGACAAGAAATCACGGAGTTAGAGACCTGTTCTGAAACCTGTTCTGGGTCTGTTGTCTTGCCCTGCTGCTTACTCTAGGAAATGGTTATCTCAGGAGCTGTGCTTTTTCAGAGACCACAGATTTTGAGCTCTTGTCTGCTGTTTAACTTGATTCTTAGGTAGATCTAAGCCATCTATCTTAAAATATTTGGGGATAGGTCACTGGTAAAAAGCTGAAGAAAACATTCAGGTTGAATGTGTGATTTTATAATACTTGCAGGATTCTTGCAGTCAAGGAGAACTGGTTTGTCCTGAGATAAACCCCCAAAGCATCCTGTGTTGAGAGCTGGACTTGAAGTAACTGTGAAGGGGTAATATGGCTTGGACATCTGAGCAACCTTCTCATTTGGAAAGAGTCTCCAAAGATGCGTGAGGGGCGGCCCTTGAAGAGCTGACTTTAACAAGTAACCACAGATCTAGATCTAAAACATCACAGTTGCTTCTCACTATGTACAGGAAGAACCTCAGCTCTGTCTTTGTTATATGGAAAATAATGATGCTCTCAATGAGGCATTTGTCCAAATACCCATGGACAGGCCCTGCGTGTGTCGACAGCAGTTGGGCCTGCTGAGGGCCGGGCCTGCGAAGCGGCGCTACCTGCCAGTTGCTCAGCCGTGACTCACGCTTGTGGCCTTCCCTGGCCGTTTCTGCCATTTGGGCTTCTTTTAAAAGCCTTTGCTGACCAGCCCAGGACTAATGAATTTAGTCTGACTCTGTAAACACTTGATGGGTAATCTGGAAGGGGCAGTATGAAAACCTGCGTGCTCTTATTCCGAAAAAGAGCGGACATGTTTATA
>JAVCKT010027369.1:1918-17244 GCA_032273925.1 Rhynchotus rufescens | reverse complement strand
ACGGCTGAGGGAGCTGGGCCTGTTCAGCCTGGAGAAGAGAAGGCTGAGGGGGGACCTGATCAGTGTGTATAAATACCCTAAGGACGGGGTGAGAAGGATGGAACTAGCCTCTTTTCAGTGTGGCCACTGGTTTGACTAGGTGATCTCCAAAGATTCCTTCCAACCTTAATGATTCTGTATTCTATGATGCTGACAAGAATTTGTGGCCTGTAGTAGATCGATGATGTGGACAAACGCCTGTCGCTGAGGAAGAGGACACAAGTCCTGCTGTCCTTCTTTGGGCAACGTGCCTATTGGAGTCAGCAAAATCAGATAACCAAACTCATTTGTGCTCACAGTCTGATGGCATCTGACTTGAAGATTCGGTGGAGAAAATGATAATGCAGTGCAAATTGTTATCAGTCTACTCTTCCACTCAGGATGCTGGGTTTATTCCTCCCATCCTCCCTAGCTACAAGTCTCTTTTCCAAAAGAGTTGTTCACTGACTGAGAACAACCTAATTCTCCTGGTTCCTCCCCTTGATGCCTCCTCCCCAGGAGCCACAGATTGGCCTGTGGTGTGGGAGGCTCCTGCGTGCCCTGGTGCTGTCCTTTCCCGGAGTCCTCTCCTGTGCTCTCCCAGGCCGTGGAGCGTGCGGAGGCGCTCACTCCATACGCGGGCTTTCCACAATTTGTTTTGTCTCCTTCGTTTAGTGGGTGGCCCTGTGCCAAGCTTATTGCAGGCTGTTGAAAGCCTGCTCCAGAGACAGGATGATTCATGTTCTATGGGCATTTCTTCTGGTACTCATCACTCTGGTATCTGAGCGCTTCACAACCCTTCATGGCTATGTTTTAGTCCCGCTGAGGTGTCATGAGGAATGATTTTTCTCCTTTCACAGATGGGGAGCTGTGTTTCAGATCACTAGGAAAGATTTTCACCTTGGGGGAACCCACTAGAGCTAACATACCGTCTTTCCACAGTACTCAGACACTGGATATGTCCTGCTATGGGACTGTCATACCACCTCTTTAATGCTCCGTGATGTCCCAGGCATCTCTCACGTGGTTGTACCTGCACACGAGGCACCAGGGGCTTGGGAGGACAGGGCTGATAATGGGCACCTGTTTGTGTGACATGTCCTGGGCTCATATCCTCCTCTTGTCACTCGGTCCCTGACTATTTCTGTTAACTTTGGTGTTTTCTGGTGCTAATATGCTATACTGTGTCACTGAGTGTGCGTATGAGGCACGGGTGGGAGACCTGCTCCCTTTTCCCAGGATGTTTCCTAAGGAAGTCCTTCTGATAACCATTTCGAAAGCTTGCTGAAGTGAAAATTAAATCACACTAAATGGTGTTGTGAAAACATACCCATCATAAAGAAGAGCTGGATTGCTGTAGTTGCCTCCCAATAAATGCAAGGACCTCAGTTCTGATGTCAAACCGACTTTACCTTGTGTATGTCCTCTGACATCTGTTTTTCCAGTTATAAACTGCTGTAACTGTGATCAATCAGGCTTTATGCCCACTAGCCACAGGCTGCTTTATTAATGAATCTGTATCTCATCTCCATTTTTTTCACAGTCTCATCAAATCTCTTCCAGATCCTATTTACAGCAAATTTTATCTACTGCACAGCTTATAATACCATCCGATCTGGAATCCTTGATTCTGCAACAGCTGCTCAGACCAGGTCCTTGGTCTAGTGAATAGCAACACATTTCTGAGATAAAAGAAAAATAAAAACATGAGAGCTTTCCAAAAATGCACATAAAATCCACTGATTTCTGAGTGATACCATACTTCCAGCCTGAGGAAAAGCTATGAATAGACAATTTCTTCAAATCCGTTTCAATGATTGTGTGTGTGTGTGCCTGTTTAAAGGCTAGAATTGCGTTCTCGCAGATGCTTTAAATATATCAGGTACTTTTCTCCTTAGCATTGTGTATTTTCTGCTTGGGCACATGGGATTTATGAATATTTGGCTTGACTGGCTAAAGACATCAGTGTGACATGATGCAATGTGTTATAAATGCCTCAGATCAAATGCAGAATAGGGGGAAAAAAAGCTTTAGAATGGAAGTTTATTAAAAACACATACATACAGTCTATTCTAAACGAAAAAAAAAAAAAAACACAACAACAACAACACCACTAATGTTCCCCTGTTGCATCGATGCCAGAACATTATGTTTGCAAATAAGAATTTAGCACTACAAAGACAATGCCCTAGATTAACTAAGATCCCATTTCACAAAACCCTATGGCAATAGTCTGCAACATCAGTCACAGGAGAAGATATAACACAGACGCATTTGTGCCCTCATGCAGCTGAACTGAAACAAAACAAAGAGTGAATTAGGCCGAATATCTTACTGTGTGCAACGTATTGTACAACAAGGCACCTTTGGGAATGTGTCACAGGGTTTGGCAAATTGAAAACAAAATAAACAGATCTATGGGAATAAATAACATCATATTAGATGTCTGCTGCATGTAGACTACACTAGCTCCCAGTCACAATCAGGCTTCAGTTTTCCCACTAGTTCTCAATGCCTATGAAAGGAAGATGATCTGAAAACCATAAGGAGAAACATTCAGCGCTGAGGGTAGGGAGGGAGAGAGGCAAGCAGCCATCCGGCGCCGGCCTCCACTCGCTCTCCAGGTGCTCACGCTCCCTCTCGCCCTCCTTTGCTCAGGCCAAGGCGGTTGCAGGCAGAGGAGATACCAGTTTGTCACTCCCTGCTTTGCATGCATTGAATCAGCATTAACATTTCTGGAGTTATTTCTGGAGGGACGCGCGGTGTGTGGGCCATCTCCGACGTGATGGTCTCCCACAGCCGTGCAGGGAAGGTGAGCACAGCGTTGATCTGGTTCCTCTCCATCTCCCTGTGCCCAGTCTGGCATCATTGTGTTGCAGTGGTACAAACTGGTGTCGAGTTTTGGCGTGTCCAGGAAGAGGGATATGGAGACGTGAGGGCATCTGGTGCTGCTGCTGCCACCAACCTTGTGGCTGTGGAGATAGCTGGAGACAGCCAGGTGGGTCAGGTACGTCATGGAGCCTCTTACCAGAGCCGAAGTTAATTAATGCGTTGAGGAAAAATATGGCCAAGCCCTAGCCTGCTTCCCAGTACATGCATGAAACTCAGTGATTTCAGTGAGATCGCTCACATGAATTGGACTTAAAAGATCAGGCCATACTTGTCATAGCAAAAGTTCAAGCTAATTCATATTCTCTCACTCTTTCTCACTCTCTGTGTTTTGCTTAGCTTATAGCTGAGTAAAAGGAACACATATCTTACAGATAGCTTTTTATTTTTTTTATAACCCAAGACCAATAGAAGTCATTCTACAATTACAAAAGATAAATTTATCCCAAAGAAAATTCTTCTGAAGCAGATGTCCGCTTTATCTAGCTTGAGATCTAAACACCAGCCTTTGCTTTCAAGAGTATAAAAAAAAAGCACAAATTAAAAAGGAGCAAAATGATGGCTACCAAATTGTCATTATTCCAACCAAAAGGCTGTTTTTCCTTGTAAATGGCAGAGATGGACTTTGAGATGAAGACAAACAAACAAACAAACAAAATACACACAAACATACAGAAAAGCATATTTTACTACTCCTTTCAACTGAACACTCTCAAGAGACTAAGAATTTGCATGAAGTCAGGGGGAAAGTTCACATTTGTGCAACTGGTGCCCTACAGATTTGGCAGGCATGGGATATCCCTCTGCTCTCAGGAACGTGAGCTCGGGTGCCCCCAGAGGCCCTTTTCCAGGTTTGCTCCATGGGACAGAGGACACCTCAAATTAGGTCCATGTGATTTTGGTCATCTCATGTCCCCATCACTTACCTTGTTCTGTCTCCAATTGCAAGAGCCTACTGGAAGGCTACAGATTTTCCCAAGGGTGTGCTGTTTGTTATCTGCCTTTTAAAATGTGTTTCTTGGGAAAAAAAAAAAAAAAAAGAAATATTTGCCCCATTTGCCCACTTTGGACATATTTGCTCCTTCATTTATATTATTTTGAAGTTTCTCCCTCTGTTCACAAAATTGGAGGGTCTATACATTGACCTTATCTGCAGATCAATAATGCATTCGGGCATTTTTAATTTGATTTTTCTATTCACTCAGACACAACGGGATGAGAGAAGGATGGAGCTGACAGCTCTCATAATCAGCACTCATTTTCTTTTGCAGGTATGTATGTCAGAGTTGCCTTGCTGTATTTCTTTCTAGCACTATTTCACCTCCAGTCTCCAAAGGCTCCTGTTCATGCAATGGACTCAGATTCAAGAGCCAAGCAGGCATGGGCACCAAGAGTCGAACATACCAACTGCCCACTTCACTGCATGTAAGTGAAAGCATGGCTGTTACCTGGCCTTCCTCTGAAGCTAAAATGTGTTTGAGGTCCCATGTCCCAAGCAAACCTGCGGCGCTGAAGGGGAGACAACCTCCAGCAAAAGGATGCAGAGAGTTTGCATCTCGATTTCCCAGAGACACAAGTGTGGGAGGGCAGAGGGGGGCCTGGATGGTGGTTTTGCTCATTTCAGGGAAGGACCCCTTGGCAGACTGAGCACAGTGCTAGTTTCAGGCCCTTGGCAGGGGCCACGCTTGCCCCCAGAGGCCATTTTAGGTCCGCAGGGGTTGGGAGGCTCTGCATGGCGGCAGGATGGCGGCTCCTCCTCAGCAGCAGGCGGGAGCAGCAGGAGCCAGGCCGGGCCGGGCCGCATGGTGCTCATCCTGCTCCTCCCTCCAACACCTTGAGCTATCACATCGGTGAAACCCAAATCCACCAAATAAAGTGCAAATGAATCGTGGGGTGCGCCCGCGCAGCGGCTGTTCCGCTCAGACACCAAAGGGGGTTGTGGCGGCCGCACACCAGGCTCCATGGGCGCCGCCGCCATGGCCGGTCTGCCGCGGGCAGGGCAAACCCACGGCCGCGGGGCATGCGTCCCTCCAGCATCGCGGTGCTCGCCCGTATTAATCCAGGCAAAGACGCTGTAATTTCAACACGCTTGCCATCTCGCAGACGTGTTTAACAGGCCTCCTGACACCAGCAACAGAATCCCCCCTCTCGTCCCCAGGATAGCGCCACTAAAGCTCACGGTAAACGTATGGGAAAGAGGCCTGTCTGATTATACTCCATGCCCAGCTCCGAGTGAGGCCCTGAACTAGTACCAGAAATGAGCCAGAAGGTAACATTTTCCAAAGCACTTATGTCACCGGTGAGACAAAACACTATTCATTTAAAGTGATGCTGTCACTTGTGAGCCCGAGTCTGGCTGTTCCAGCACTCACCTAACTAGAGCTGTGATTAATAAAACTGCCTCACACCAACAAGCAACAGCCTTCGGTGTCGATCACCTGGCGTTTAAGCAGATGAGTGAAAAAGCACTGATCTGCAGCAAGGGCAATGTTTTGGATGCTCTCGGCTCCTAATTTAATTCCAACAGCTTGCATACAAGGCAGGAGAAACTGTTCTTAGATTCAATACTAGTGCCAAAGAATTTATACTTCCCCAAACCATTTGAAAAGTAAATATTCATAAAACTTCTGTTGCAAAGGCAGCACAGACAATTCCAATGTCTGCGAGGGATCTCTTTTATTTTCCTCAGGTACAAATAAAGCGCCCCCCCATTCCCTAGCTCCCTCTAGCTCTCCTTTTAAATCTCTTTTTAATGTCTTGCTTTTTTACTGCTAATCATTTTTCCCTTCTGCTAATGATGCTAACCTCAGAGCCCGCTGCAAACTCACTTGTTTCATGTCAGACTCTCTTGCCCACTTTTGTTAAGCCACAAAGCAGGTTTCAGTCTATTCAATGTCAGCTATTTCTCTGGCTCAGATATTACAGTTGCCTATTTCAAAGGCAGCTCCAAGCCCACAGCATTTCTGCACGGATACCTCCATTATTGTCTACCATCAGAATAGTCTCCTCTCCCCTTCCGCCTCCCGCGCTCCCCCAACTCCTTCCCATGCACGTGGCAAAGTCTGTGCTCTAATAGCTCTCCTGAGAGCAAGGTGAAGCAGGTCTCTATAGAGACCTGTTAATTTTAAAGGACAAGCTTTATATATGAACACCCCTGTGGCAGCCAGCTCCCAGCACAGCACACTGCATCCCCACCACTTACCCAGAAATAAAGCACCGAACCGGTCCCCTCTTAGGGGCCAGGGAGCCCAAGGATAATGCCAGCCCATTCCCACATCCCTCGAGCCACTCCGCTTGCCACCAAATGGGGACACAAGTCTGCAGGTGTCCTCAGATGGGGACAAAGCTGCAAAGCAGTGCAGAGGGGAGTGGGGGGCACGGGGGTCTCGCTGTGGGGTCACGGGGAGCCCATGGGAGGGATGCGCTTATTTAACTGAGGCCCAGTCACAGCGTCCTCTCCTCCAAAATCAATTTTCTCGCAGGTGCTGTGTTCTGACGGTGACGATTTTATTGTCTGCGTGGTGCCATTGTCCTGTGTCAGGTTTTTCCTTTCTATTTTTTTTTCACGCCGTTCGCAGCAAGCCACGGAGATATAATTGTGAGTGTAGCAACATTTGTACTTGCAGGCTGACTAAGACCTTTTCAATGGCTTTGAGGAACCAGGAGGAGGTTTTTCTCTGCGGATAAATGATTCTGAAATGGTAGCTATTTAGCATAAATTATGTCTTCTGGCTTGCTAATCACTTCTCAGTTCAAAAGACACAGGTCTTATCCCGGAACACCTCAATTTGAGTGCGGCGCTGACGCTGGATCCGTGCGCTTCCAGGCAGTCTGCTGGGTAGGGAGAAAATCCCTTGGAGATTCAAAACCGTTAAATTGAAATCAAACACTTGAGGCTTACGGCGGGGGGCAACCTATCGTGCTCTCCCTTTGAGCTATCCCTCCCCTCAATCCTTCCCCCCACCCTCCCTGAAGGAGGGAGAGCGAAAATAAGGATGGAGAGGAAAGCAAAGGAAAGGAGAAGTCCGTCTGGTATAAAGGGCTACTGCAAATGTTAGCATTTCCCCTTGTTTTTGTGTTTTTATTTTTGTTTTTTTCTCCCCAGCTTCCCTGGCATATAGGTAAAATAACAAAATAAATCCCACAAAGGGCTTTCTGCCAGGCTGCTTTTGGAAGTTTGCTTAAGTGGCCTTAAGTAAGATAATAAGCAAGGAGTGTGAAAAGAGAAGACTTTGTCTTTTCACATTAGCAACAGCCCTGTTCAAGTGGCAGTATCTATGAAAATGCTGTTCAGCCTTTAATGAGACTACAGTGTGTTAGTGTACCAGTCTAATTAATCCCATATTTTCACACAGCATAATTACTGTGCCGGGGCTGAATTATTTGGCTACTGGAGGTGGAGCAGCGCCTGCACTGTCCTCTGTCTTTGCTCCTCACAATTTATTATGCTATACAGCAAGACACCATTGAAACCTCCTGGTATAGGACTATCTGTCATCTCTACATTATCAGTAAAATACACCACCTTCCATACTGTGCTACAAGGGCTTTAGCAAATTGCTGTTTTTATGGGATATGATAAAGGAAATGCTACCTTATGTTCAAATTTTTAACTGTCTAGTGTGTGGAATATACAGCCTCACTTCGTGCATGCTGTTTCAGCAAGGCCTAATTTGCATAGCTAAATTCAGGGTGTTTTTTACCCTGCGACTTTGCTCCCATTCATTGCTCCTGATCTCTCTTTCTCTTTCTTCTTCTCTTTCTTTTTATATATATTTATATATATTTATATATATATATATCTTTATTTACTTTCTCTTTTTTCTGCTCTTTTTCAATTCTTTCTTTTTTCTTTTTATCTTTTTCCATTTCTTCTTTTCCTTTTCCTTTTTCCTTTTTCCTTTTCTCTTCCTTCTCTCTTCTGTTTTTTTTCTTTTTTCTCTATCTTTCTTTCTTCCTTTTTCTTTCCTTTTTCTTTTCTCTCTCTTTCTCCTTTTTTTCTCTTTTTCTTCATCTGTCTCTCTTTTCTCTTTCCACTGCTTTAACAAGCAAGTCACACTTAAAGAATCTCCATCTTTCTGGGCATTAGCCTTTTTCATCCCTTAAACTCCTTTCTCTCCCACCCCTCCTAGTTTGTGTTATTCCATAAAACATTTTTTTTTCACATTATTATTCACCTCTGATATATGATATTGCCATTTTGGAAATGGTATAGTTCCTCCACCCCCTTCCTTACCACAGGAGTTCGGAGACATTTGTGGTTTAAGCATTTACTCACTTGCTAGCGTTTCTGTGACTGGTTTAATAGTATCTTTTTAATGGAAGGCCAAACACTACATTAACTATATGGAACTGTTTTAAAATTATTCTTTTCAACAAAAAAAAGAGAGTGTTGTACCCTGTAAATTTTAAAACCAGCCGTAACAGTACATAAGACTATTTTGTTATTGTGTATGGTTTCCATACATGCATTGTGAGATATATGGATGTACATATACCTAGGCAAAGTGAGATCTCAAAATAAAGAAAACCACATGCTTAATCGCACAAGAGGGAAAATTACTTCTCCAAGTTTTTAACCAAGTAATGGCCCAAAGACCTGAGTTTTCTTCTATGCAGTCTTGAATATAATGTATTCAAGGAGTAATAAAGTGAATTTCATTACACCTTTGCTGATATTGTAATATAATATTGGATCTGACACTCTGAAGATCTTCCATATGTGCTCCTGGGAATCCAAGCAGCACGTAGGGCCCCCCAGATCAGTGATGCCGTGCGGGGTCCGTTATCAGCCATCCCGGGGCAGCTGAAACTGGCCCAGGCTCAAGGGTCAAGCGTGGTAGGGGTCAACCCACTTTGGCCTGCAGCCCTCACAGGCCCGGCCTTGCTAGCGACTGCGCAGCCTCATTCCCTGGGGACCCAGCACAGGGGAGCGATGCGGATAGCGAAGGGAGCTGTGGGGCACGGAGATGGGGCGGGCAGGGTAGGCCTGTGGGTGCCTGTGTGGGGCATCTGAGGGGCTTTCAGGGCTCGGCGTGGGCTATCGGTGTTCTCCCGGTTGTGGAGCAGATCCCCACAGAGGTTCCTGGGGGACACCCGGCGCTCTTAATGATGCTGCGAAGGGGAAGTTCAAAGAGAATTAATAACCAAAGCTCTGCGAGAGCAGCGAGACGGTGTCAGAAACATGGCCTTGCTGGCACTGACACCTCGGGTGTTCCGTGTGTTGGGAAGGAGGGCGGCAGCAGCGCCCGTGGGCACGTGCTGAACTCGTGGCAGGGACTTCGTCGCTGAGGCACCGGCTGCAGCACCAGTGCGGACACGGCCCCTGCCTTGGCCACGTGCTCCACATAGTTTCATACAAGTGACTTCTGACATTTAGCTGCTAGAAGTGAAATCAGAGAAATGATGGCCAGGATCTGCTTCAGGAGACCAGTGCAGGGTGTTGAGCATATTAAGGTTCACAGAGCTTATGGGTATCTCATTTCCCAAAACTGGAATAGCCAAGTCACTTGAAGGTATCTTAGACTGCCAGTTCTTCAAAGTGGCACCCAAAATCACAAGCTACATTTTAAAATTAGGTCTGCATATGGTCTGTAACACATAATTTCTTTTATGTATCCATGCATTGAAATGTCCTCCCTATCTTTCAGTCCCTAACTTTTGTAGTAAGACTGTTTCCTCCACCTCATCTTATATCTGTGGGGATGCTCTTTTCTAAGAGTGGTCTCACACTCAAGCATTTTCAGCGTTCTCCTCATATCCACTTCCCTTCTCACTTCCTTGCTGCTGTTTAGGCTCCATAGACTAATCTTTAAATGCTCTTCCATCATCTATGCTTGTCTCCACTCTTCATTTGTCTTCCTTTTTCTTGTCCACCTATCCAAGTCTTAAAGCCCTCCTGCTATATTTTTTTTTTGAGCTTCTTAAAAAATGCTTTAATTTAGTCCTCATTTGCTGTAATTCAGTAGCCACCTTTAAAACAGTAGCATTTATGCATATTTGAAAAAGTTTGTCCCCAGAGACATGCCGTTATTTCCCTGAGCTCACAGAAAAGCTCTCTCCAAATGTGACTTGGAAAAACTATGACATGGCACCTCTGGGTAGATGTTGAGCACTAATGCCAACCACTCAAAGTAGTTAAATTGCACTGCTGGGCTCTGGTTTGAATTGGAAGCCAAGCCAGACATTGAAAAATAGGCATTCTTCAGCATCTCCACAGACTGAAGTGCCAGGCAGTTAAGTACGTACGTTTTTTCCCTTTCCAAAGTATCAGGCAATAGTGGCTGCTAAAAGCACATGACTGCTTCTAATGGCCTGCCCCACTGCGGCCAACTCCCACGTACTCAGAAAGACTGGCGCTGTTGGAAGTGGCTCATTTTCCTTTTTTTCCTTTTTTCTTTTTATTTTTCTCCTCCTTCTTTATGCTTTCTCTCTGTAATATTTTCTTCTTCTGTTTCCACTTTAGCTCTGCTCATGAGGCCAATTGAGTAGCACCAGGCAACAGTGCAGAAACTGGCATTTAGAGCAGTGGAACTCAAACAAAATCAAGCAACAGATGTTGAATAAATAGAATATGTAAAAATGTACCACAGACACTAGGATTTATCTTCACCTGATTAGGGTGCCCTGATTAACTACTCATAGCTGCGTTGCGTGAGTGACGGGATAGTTGTTGGTGTCTGCACCAAGGCTTCCAACAAAGATCTTAATTGTAATGGTTTATTTGTGACCCGGACTTCTTCTGCAGTATCCAAACGTCTGTGCTGTGTCCCTTACCAAGCAAGAGGTCAAGGTGTCTCCGGATCATTGCTCAAGCCCCCATCCTGGAGAGATCCGTCAGCTGCAGATGATGGTGATCCGGGGCTGCCATCAGAGCCACAGCAGCAGTTTCTGCAGCTTAGCCCAGGGCACGATGGGGTTACTGGGGGAAAGCGAGTGCTCCTGGGGAGCAACGCTGCTCTCTAGCTGTGCCCTGGTTGCTGCCGTTGTGCACAACAGGAAGGGTTGTCCTTATGCGGCTCCAGAGGGAGGTCAGGCCCACTGCGCTCCAGACTCACATCCAAACCATGCTCCCTCACCCTCAGAATAATCTCTGGTCAATCTTCACAGACTAAATGCCGGTGAGAAGCTGTCTGCGCTTGGGTCTGGCAGCGAGAGGTACATGCAGAGGCAGCGAGGTCCTGGTGCCTGGGGGGCACCTGGGAGCAGAGAGGTGCTGCAGAGCCCTCCATGCCAGCAGCACTGCCATGGGGCTCAGGCGCCAGAAACCAAGTGCGTCAGTAGGTCCCACCTCCTGAGAATCAAATCTGTGGGCAAAAGAAGGCAAAGAGAGACCAGGAAGAGAGAGGCCAGTGTGTGTTGTTTGAGGACACGGAAAAAGCTATCACAGGATTATCTATCTGGGCTATGGACTGCACATCAACAACTCCCTAGCGGCTGCCCATGTGCAACCTCCTACCATGTCGTTGCTGATCGCTGTAACTGGTCATTCAGTGAAGGATCAGCCCCGATCCCTGGGCATGGACTCAGCACATAAACAGTTATTGTGGAACAGCTGCTAAGTGGCAAGGCCACAGCAGCCTGTTCCTCCCCTCTGCATGCGATCTTGCAACCTAAGGCTGAATAATGCTGAGGTAAGAGGATTCGGTCCTTACTTTGGGGGTCTCCAGGCTTCTCCAATGCAGTTCCAGTGTATTCTTGACTGCGGTTTTGAACTTTCAACCTAGTAAGAATACAGTGAAGTGGATGCCGATCTCATCAACCATGGGTATATAAATGCGTTTCAGAAAGCAGGTTTCTGTCAATGGGATTCCATGCCACGTCGTCCCTCTGTGCAAGGGTCACAGATCCTCACGAGCTCTTCTCTAAGTTACCCCAGCACTCAAGAACTTTAAAAGAAACAGCGAGGTTTTAATATGAGGTGCATCAACTTACTGTGACGTGTTCAACCTTTAAAAAAATGAATGATTTCTTTAAAAGGTTGAATGTCTCATGCTAGCTTCAGAACAAGCAACTTGGGGTGGGGAAAAAATCAAAAAGCATCACAAATAGAGAAATGAGGAAAAAAAAACAGATGTGTGCTAAAATAGTGTGGAGAAAATTAATTACTGGAAAGCTTCGTATAAATAAGACATTACATGACCGCTTCTGTCAGCGGGGGATCTCTGGAGGTGACAGACAAGTAAAGCAGGGTCTTAATGAATAGCCTTTCCCTAAAATTCTTTGCTGTGAGCTCAGCATAAACCTTTGCACAAAAGGGACGGCTTTTAAGCAATAGGAATTATTTATATTAAATGTGCTGTTCAGCAAAACATGGTAAAATTCCTATTCCAAACTGGAAGAAAATCATATTTCATGGCTGTAATATCATTAAGCAGGTATGGCAATTGGCAGTAGGGAATAGGGGTGAAAGGAAGGCGCTCTGGGCTGGGGGGGAGATGGGGTCTCATGGGTCCCGCCTTGACTCAGGCTCTCGCTACTGTTCTGCACCAGAGAGGAAGGAAGCAGAGAGGGGAAAAGGAAGATCCTGAACACGACACCAGAGCAAGGTTTTCCCTATGGACAATCCCATAGAACTTAATAGGGATGAACTCTGTGAGGCTGTATACAAATTGCTCTAAAAATATGATTGCCTTTCAGTAGAAGATAAGACTGTTTTTCAAACCACCTGGTGAAATTGTACGGCAATTGCCAGAAGGCTAAATGTCCAGCCAGGGCCTGGGCCTGACATGGGTGACCCAGGGATCTGCTGGTGCTGAGCACGCCTCTATAGCACGGGAGAAACAAGCAGTGTGGAGCAGCAGGCTCAGCTCTCGCAGAGCTGGGCAGGCGGATAGATTCCTAGAAACACGAGCAAAGGCTCTCACATGGGCTCAGAAAAATAACATACTGGAAAAAGGAGTTTGTGGGAGACGGCGATGCTGCAGTTTTGGGGAACAGCAAAGCAATAACAACACACCTAAAGGCAATGCTCTAATTCAGAGGGCCAAGGGAGCTCTCGGGGTTTTGCATCTGGCTGAATTAGACCTTGCCACAGAAACATGCGTCTCTGTGTACTGTGCATACTGTGCACACAGGTGAGTGTTTGTGAGCTTACTGGAGGGCTGCTCAGGAATAAAATCTGTATTAACGTCTATAAAATGTTTAAAAAATGTCTATAGTATGGTGGTGGTGGACTGTTAAATTCAATGGTACCTATTTTATAAGTGCCTGGAGGGAATGAATAGATGTGTAAGCCAGGAAGCATGCCGCTCCCTAAACATTAGGGAGAGGAGAGGTCGGTATTTCCTTGATGTTCATTCCAGAGAAAGACATGGAGATGAAAGAAGATTTATATCCTTGCTGGAAGATCATCAATCAATCAATCAAGTGAACGAGCAAAGCCCTTCTCTTATTTCCCCAGTATAATACAGAGCTATATATTCACCGCAGTGACACACGCTCTGGCCTGGCGAGAGAGGGGACTGAGTGCTCTGAATGGAGGCCAACATTTTACTTAGAAAATGACAACGTTGATGGAGCCGGTTGCAGTGAAAAGTGTCTATGCGTTGCTGGAGGATCTCCCTAGAAATGCAGCTGAATTGCTGGATGGCTCCACTCCGGCTTGGAGGTTATGGGCAGAGGAGCCACAGGCCAGCACAGGCTGAACCCAAGCAGCTCTCCCACGGCACAACATTTTGCACTGGTGATGGAGCAGATAAGTGTTTCCTAGAAAATGCATCACTGGCAGATTTGGACCAGGGCTAATTCTGCAATACACTGTGCAGTGGATATATCTCTGCAGAGAATTTTTGTTCAAAGTGGGCAAATTGACAGGCTTCCCTCATAAAACAGTAATGCATCTTATACATGAAAAAAGGATCATCAAAATTCAGTTTTCTCCCAAGTAAGATAATTCTGACATTACTTAAAATACTTCAGACTTGTCAGTAAAATCTCAATGTCATTAAAATTAACTGGCATATTTAAAGATTGACTTGCTTGCTTGCTTTCAACTCCCAGTCAGCATGACACGGGGAGGGCGCTTGCTATTCTTATCTTTTACACACGTGTATTTCTTGGCCTTTAACAGCTTCTTCTGCATCACACAGTGCTCTGCCTGCCAAGGATAGCGGGTGTCACTGGTTGCTGCGAGCCCATTATGCCTTGCTGTCTAATTACCAGTGGTGCAGCAGTAAATAAAAGGCGGGTTCACTCACAGGTTTGCTCCTTATCCTTCATAGGAGAAGTGGGCAAATGTTGTATCACCCCAATTATGGCTCCACTTACCTGCACGTTCCCTTGACTATGGCACTGCTAATTACTTACTTTGTTAGGCAGAAGAAATACTAGGTATTTATTTCATTTGTGATGGTGATAAGAAATACAACTCCTGTTGTTTGTCCCCTGGACTACAAAATTCCCTTTGCAGCAGTGTGTGTGTAAATCAGACCTCATTTTCTGGTAGCACAGCTTTGGTACCTGAAAAGGTTTCAGTTCTTGATCAGGAAAATGATCTCTAGCATAGGAAAATCTTGTATTTCACAGACCTCTTTAGTCTGTGAAGTGGGACTGGATGGTGTACTGGACCAAATAGTTTATTACTGAAACGATGTAGTGAAGTCCTACAAAATAATCATAAGATTATTGCTACTATCTTAGCAAAAGCACTGCAAGAGGTGCTTGGATTTGTGATTAATTTTACATTTGAAGCATTTTCAACCTATATCTGAATGGATCTACACATGATTTTCCTTTTAGACATTTATAGTTGTTGATCGTAGTCTCCTTGGCTGCTGCCATCTCTTCACTTGAACTCCAAAACCATGATATTATCCCCAGTAAGAATGCTGGTTAGTAGTTGGTATAAAATGTAAGTTAGTACCATATTAAATGGCAAAGCAAAAGAGGGAAAGAAACAAGTGGAACCCTTCAAATGAGTTGCTCATCTCAGCAAGAGGGGAGGTCAGTCTGACACAGCAATGGCATTTCTGCTCCTGAGTGCTTTTCAAGGAGCATCACTGAGGCAGGGAGAGGAGCATGATGCCTGATAAAAGCAAACTAGGAAACAGATACAAAGTCTTCTGAGACCCAGCCTGATACTCTATTGACGGGATCACCTCGTCGCCCTACCAAAGTTGTAACAAACTCTCAATCTATGGCCCAAATCAATTATATTTCCCAAGGACCTCCCTTTTCAGCAATACAGCCTTTTTGAAAAGGTCTGAAAAGAGTGTCTGAAGTGAAACCCACAGTGTATGTGGAGGGATTCATATAATAGTTTTGTCTGATGATTCTCAGTCTTTTTCAATACTGCAGACCTCTCAAATTTGCCCAGTGGTGGTGCAGACTTCTTTAAAGATTTCTTGTGTCTAGATGGCTGCAGACACATAAGAAATTCATTTTCTTGGACACCTTTAGATTTATTTTCTTTTTTTTTT
>JAVCKT010027367.1:0-35687 GCA_032273925.1 Rhynchotus rufescens | reverse complement strand
AATAAAATGTAATACAATTATGAATCTCTGGTAGGGGCCCGGTGATGCTTGGAAAGGTTCTAACTCTTCTGTTTATTCTTTATTTAGTTCTTCAGTGAGTATGAGAAGCTCCTTCATTCAGAAAATTATGTGACAAAAAGACAGTCGCTTAAGGTAAAGGCAATTTCATTTTCTTCTGAAATGCAGAACTAGAGGTCTTAGATTTACTTGAATTGGCTTCAGTAACTGCCTTTTAGTTACAAACATTAAACAAGTTGTGAACAAAAAAGTGACAACTTGTTCATCTCTTTAAATACTTTGGCTGCATTAGTTTTCCTTATTCTGGTTCTTTCACTTGTCACGTTGAGCATATGCTGAGTCTTTTCACCTGCAGAAATGTCTATATACAAGTATATTATTCCCTAAACTAATTAAGGAACACTCACATAACGTGACTAGAGCAAACTTATATTCAAGTTAAAAATGTTAAAAACATAAATAGAACAGCTAGGCTGGCTCCTGGCAAGAGTGCTGCTTACTGGATTGCTCCTGCATCAGAACTCCCAGCAGAAAGAGGCTTCGTGTCCTACTGAGAGCTTTGCTGTGTTTTATTTACTAGCAAAAATTCTTAGGAGTTGGGGAAAATGTGTGTGTATATAATTGCTGAAGTTTCTGTCTTAATTTTGTCTACCTTATGTACAAAGAAGGTAGCAGAAGAAGTAGGAATAGAGTCGCTATTTTTATCACATTCTTATTGGTACTGAATGATTAATGTGTGATGAATGGAAAAGATAATGAAATTGTGGTTGGGGAGGGGAAGTGAGGCAGACTTTTCTTAACAATTTAGTTCACACTAAGATGGGGAGGGGAAGGTGATTTTTTTCAGTTGTGGTATTGAGAAGGAGGAGTAACTTCATCACTGGAAAAGAGAAAAACGTACCTTGTGCGTCGATATTTGGGAGCTTTGAGCTTAAATCTTACTGTTCTTGCAGACTGGTGTTGATTACTAAGCATGTTTAAAAACACTTCTGAAAAAGATGTTTCGTATTTCAAATGTCAGTAATTTTTCACTCGGTTTTGCTTCCTGCTCTAGCTTCTTGGTGAATTGTTACTGGATAGGCACAACTTCACAATTATGACAAAATACATCAGTAAACCTGAAAATCTCAAGCTAATGATGAACCTTCTACGAGACAAGAGTCGTAACATTCAGTTTGAGGCCTTTCATGTGTTTAAGGTATGCTGCTAAAAAATTAATCAGCAACCGCACAACCCAAGTTGTTTGGCTGAGTAAAATTCTCCACTGAGCCCCAGTGGAACTCATCTGAACGCGTGCCAAACAGTTAAATAAATAGCTAATGTTTGTCTTTATTATGGGCAGTCTTTACAAATAGTTCCATTTCTGTCTTTTTGAAAATAGTTTATAAATTGTTTATGAACTATGTGACCATCAGGGTAATCTTAACCAAAATTTTGGAATTAAGGAAGATGAAGTGCAGTAGGATAAGGAGGAATGGGTGATTTTATGTGAAAGCAAGAAGTGTCTTGAAGTTCAGAAGTGTTTTCAGAGGAGGATAGCTGTATTTTAATCAAATCACCTGAACTTCAATGCCTAAATTGAAGTTTGCATATTAAAACAGATTTGGATTTAGTAGTAAACAAGTAAATGACTAATAATAGTTTGGAGGTAGAGCTTGAGGTATAGATGTTTTTGGTGTACCTTAATATATTTGTCTAATGCTCTATATAATATGATACCATGCATTGGCTACAGAAATGAACCAAGGACTACTTTGAGCAAGTCTTGTAGGGCATTAGGGCTGATCAGCTTCTGTAGATGTGGGTTGACTTTAGAACTGGTGGTTGGTTACTATTCTAATACAAGTAAAATAATTTTATTTGCCTTGTTTTTTTGCTCTCTTTTTTTTTCTGTGGGGATATTAGAATATTCAGTAATTAAAACATTGCTTTAGGCTATTGTTATCGCTGTCTTATTTGCTAAGCTTGCTTTTAACCGAGCCTTGTGTTTCCTCCTCTTATGCCAAATTGCTTTCATTTCTTGCAGGTGTTTGTAGCCAATCCTAACAAGACGCAGCCTATATTAGACATCCTCCTAAAGAACCAGACCAAACTTATTGAGTTCCTCAGCAAGTTTCAGAATGACAGGACCGAGGATGAACAGTTTAATGACGAGAAGACCTATTTAGTTAAACAGATCAGGGATTTGAAGAGACCAGCACAGCAAGAAGCTTAATCTCCAATAAACCCCTAAAATATTAAACCCCAAATCAGCATTTGCTGTTAGATATTCAGCATCAGGCACTCTTATCGATTCATGAGGAACATTACTGCTAATCTGCTGTTCAGTGAACGGTTTTTGTTTTTCTCTTTTCTTTTTTAGTCCAAGTTGAAAAACATAGCTGCTGCTTTCTTGCACAATGTGGACTTTATTGATATTTGTGTCATTTCAGAATTCAAAGACACTGCTTGTTTTAGGAGTCCTGAAAAGAAAGAGTCTAGGTTCATGACAGCAAACATATAGATACTAGTTTGGTTTAGGAAAGAAGGTATTAATGTAGTTAAGCAACAGGTTGCATGCTTGCAAATCTGAATAAACCTGTACGTTTGCACTTACCTTGTTTGAGATATGAGCACAACGTGACCTGTGCATACCTGGCACCATACTATAAGATTATATGCCTTGATTTAAAAAAAAAATAAATAAATAAAAATGTGCAGTGCTTTATTTGTAATCAAAGGGGAAATGTATCTAAGATATGAGCTTATTGGGATAAACAGTTGTCTTGCAAATAAACCGATACTGAACCTTAGCAAGAGTGAAATCTCAAAGTTCATAAGGAAAATGTATATATGCCTTTCACTGCTTTAGAGATTTTTTTTTTTTGGACATGATTTGATTTTTTTTTTCTGAGAATTGACTTGTAAACTTGGAAATATGTTTTAAGGGTTTTTGTTAATTTTACTTTAAAGGTATTTCAGACAGTAGAGCTAGCAGTGACATTTTGCATTTCATTTCAACAATGCTTGCTGGTTTCTTTTGTATATAACTCCTAGGCTGCTCATTTCTTTAAAGTATGATTTAATTTGTACAGCAGAGGAATGTTATTGTATTAGTCTGTAACTATTACCTAATATTGAGTTTTGCAAAATGAATGCTCATATGTAATTGAATACTTCAGATCACATGAAAATGCTGATTTAACAATCCTAAATACTGCAGAATTAAAAGAAAAAAAAAAAGCCACAATTTCTTTGTATTCACTTATCTAATGGGGTGCCATCAATTAGAGTAGGCTGAAATAGAGAACTGGAACCCTTTAAATTATATTCTTGCCTAATATTGGCCTTATCCAATTAAACTAGTGTGCTCACCAGTTCTGCAAAGGGCAAAGATTATACTGAATTCATATGGATTTCTTCTGCTTCTGGGGAGCCTGCAGTGCACCCTGTTCTGTTAAAGTCAGTACCATAGTTGTGAAAGTGAATACTTCAATTCCCTCTGCCTTCAGGAAACGTAATTTTTAGATGTCCTAGTGGTAACCAAATGATTTTGATTTTGTTCATTTTTGGTTCTTTAATGCTGCAAGCTATCAGTATTTATGAAAACACCAACAAAACTGATTTTGCACCATGTTTTTGTTACTGTGACCATATGAAAAGGATTTACTAAATATAGCTAAACAATGTTATTAAACTGTATCTAGCCATCATATAGTAATGCTGAGATCCAAACCAACCCAATGTATGGATTGGAGTCTGAAAGTTCAAATTCTGCATGGCTGAACCTGATTGAGACTGCTATAGAAAATGTTTGTTGCTTCCTGTCCTCCTCCTGATTAAAATATTTTGCAATCAGCAAGGTGAAACTTGTTAGTGACATTTAAGCTGGTTTTAAAGCCTTCAGAAGGGAAGTCAGATAGCTCCAGAAAACCGGGTGTGTTCACCCTGTAATTGAAAATCGCTCTTAATACTGTACTTGGTTTCTTAAAGGTTCTTAATGCCTACTTTGCATACAGATTCATTTGGCCTACTGGAAATAAAATAGCTTAATCTGACTGAAGATCACTTATACAGGCAGAATTGGCCAAGATAGGGTATTCTAGTTCAGTACTAACAGTCTCTTGTATTTTGGTTTATCATAGCTGAGCGGAGGAAAACTTTATTTGCCAAGTTACTCACCATACCATGTAAGGCTTCCTCTTTAGAAAACTATAGAAGTGCTCAAGATTTATATATGTGAAGTGAAAACATGTGGAGCGGGATGTAGGTTAAATCTTGATCAGGCCTGGGAGACGATGTCTATGGAAACTTTTTAATATGTGAAAACATTTGAATGTTGGCTTTGGAAAAGAAGTTGTATTTAAACTAAAGCTCATTTGATGTGCTCTTCGTATTAAAAAAAATACTGTTCTGGAAGTGGTTTATTATCTGCTTGAAGGCTTAAAGATATTACTTAGTTATTTAAATGTGAGGGGTTTTTGGTTTTGCGCCTTTTTTTTTCTTTTTTTTTTTTAAGAGATGTATACAATTGTAATTCTACTTCCATAGTAGCATTTCATTTCTCCTGAGGAAAATGCGTTTCTTATCAGAAAAATCTGGCTGGCCCCATAATTTAAATTGAAATAAAATTTTGAAGAAAAACGTGTGTGCTTTGCTGTGTTTCTGGAGACGGTGAGTTCGTGGATGTGAATTTCTCTTCCCCGACGTTGTCTTAGAGGGATCAACCATCTTCCTTTAAAAGGCAAATTCACTCTAAAACACGAAAATCCATATATGGCTTAAACATTTAGGCAAAGTGGCGTGTTAGAGACACCAATTTCAGTTGCTTGCTGATCAGCTGTTATTTTGCTTGTACGCAGCCTGTTTTTGCTGATGCTTTTCCTTTCCTGCACGCTGCCTAGGATGTGGTTGAGCTTAGTGCAAGTGGAGCCTCCATAGTCCTTTTTCACTCCCTTTTTCCAGATTTCTGGAGGGCAAGTTGGCAGAACTGGTAATTCCCTCTTTAAGAAGTACTGTAGCTTTTTGCCTTTGGAGTTATTTGACCCTATTTTTCTTATATAACATCCCAAGTCACTGAAGGGTAACAATGTCAAGGGAAGCGTGAGGAGTTTTTGATGCAGGTTCTTCAAGTTTGATTTAGCAAAAAGTAATGCAAAATCTGTGGGGATTTTGTGTATTTTGTTATGTTTTTTCCTTCAGACCATTTTGTGTATAGAAATATTTTTTATACTGTAGGTCTCGCTGGAGGCTACAACTACATGAGTCTTTATTTAAAATGTTAGTATTCTTTCCCTTAACAAACCCACATCATTCAAGGGGAAGGAATAGATTATATATTACTAGTCATATTGTCAGGTGTAATTAAAACTTAACTGAGTGATTGAATGGATATTTGGATGAAGCCGGTCAGGGGGAGAGAAACAGGAGACATGTGGAGATGTTAACTTTTAAAACTTGATTTTCCCTGCAGAGTTTATCAGATAGACCTGCCTTGTGAGCTGACGTCTCAGGACCAGAGCCAACGCTGCCCTGGGCGCCCGTGCAAGAGAGTCCCAAACTAGGCTGGTTTCAGTAAGTTCTCTCTTTGTGGCTTGCCAAGGATTTATCACAGCTTTATCTGTGTTTTCCTTTTTTTCTTATTTTTTTTCTTTTTTAAGCTCAACTGCTTTTTATTCTTCTGCTTTCCCCCTTACTCTAGTTATTCTAGACCTTCCCTGGCTTTTTACATGAATAATTTTCCTGTCTGTATTGCTTTGCTATACGTGTCTGTCTACTCAAGCCAGAGAGCCATCTCACTGGATGCAGCAGCTTTATTTTTCTCTTGCCATTTAACTTGTTTCTCCCGATATATCACCACTTTTTGCCCCAAAGGCTTTGGCTCTTGCAGGGCTGTTCAAAGTGCTGTTTCTTTTAGCTCTTCGTGTTGTAATTTGAGATGATGCTCGTGCCACCAGTGAGAAAATATTTGCCCTATTCTTTTGCTTGGTCTATCTTTAAATCAAGGTTCAATTTAAACTGAGCAAATGTAACTACTGAGGAGTCGTTGCCCAACAGTGTAGGAAATCTGTATTTCCAAGTGGACCTGGTTGGATCCAGTTGAAATTCCATGCGAATGGAGGCAGGAATCCAAGCATGGAGTGAACTTAATAAGTGGCAGGGAGAGCAACACTTCAGTGTGTTGCCTTGTTGGAAGGAAATTGCTTGTTTTGGAGAAAAGACCCACTCTGCATCTCACTTAGAACTAGCATCTTCTGACTCATCTCTCTCTAAAAAAACCTGAGGTATGCAGGCCATTTAGAATATAGATTTTGTTAAATGTGTATATCCACATCAAATTTTAATGCCAAGCTCTTTTTTTAGAGGGTTTGTGTGGACATGCTGGTGTATTCAGCTGACCTCAGCACATCTTGACTTCTTGCTCAGAAAATGCACTAGTCAGAACTATTTCTGTCACTTTTTTTAAGTGGAAGTTTCATGCCAAAGGTTTCCACCCTGTGTAATGCAGGAGAGTTTTCCAACCGTGTGCTTGGGAGGCCGAGCCTAGCTCCGGCTCGCAGGATCACGGCTTTGGGAATCATCGTAGGGCTGCACGGAATACCAGCCTTGGTGCTGTGTGGCCATAATAATGTTAAAACAACAGCTGGATCGGGGGGTATGCCAAGAGGATAAAGAATATGCTCATTAAGATGAATTTCAGATGTTTCTTCAGAGGGATGTCTCTTGAGAAAACCAAAAGTCATAAAAGCTTAAGGTCCTTTTTAAGTCTATGAGAACAGCTTGGTGTGCCCCACTGGAGATAAACGGTTGTGACTGGAGTTGTCCTTTCCCAAAGCTGAGGCAATGCTATGTGTTTTTTTCCATTTCTTCCACAGCAAACTCCATGTCCTAAGTTGTCCTTGAAGGTGCCGTTGCAGTTTCTTCTATCTGCTCGTGGTGGTGGCCTGGAGAAACCCCTTACTGCCTCCCATGAACAAGCTCGGGCTCATCAAAATGTGAGTGCTGAAGTTATGTTCTTGAGGTAAATCTTCAAGTTCTGCTTGGAAACTTGAAGGAGATGATTCATGTTGTTTCTGGTTGGGACAACAACCAAGAATAAAAGCTTAATAACTTTTAGGCCTCTTTCATCAAATTTAAGGATTTTCTGTAGTTTGTTGCTTGATAAATGTGTACACGTTCATAATTAATTTAAGGCACCTAAAGAATGTAATCAATGTAGTACAGTACTTGAGATGTGAGCAAGACAGTTTCTGCCTTAAAACAACTTCTAAAAATTACGGAGAAATCAAGGAAAACACGGCTCTAGGATAAATGAGAATGAATACAGGCCTTTAGACTCTCAGTGAGTTTGAGAAATAGAAATGAGGAGCTGCAAAATATCCACTTGGATGTAAGATTTCAGTTGTGACTGCTGAATTTCCTCATCTTTTCCCATCTCAGCAATGATAGAGCACTGGGTTTTGTCACCAAATACACAGATAATTACATAAATACTGGATTTAAGGATTTGCGATAAACTTCTGTATTTAGATAAAACTTTATTGCTGTGGAATGTTTCTTAGAAAAGCAGGAGAAGAATCTCACTAACTTAAACAGTATTTTGGCAAGCTAGATTTTTTTTTAAATTGTTTCTTCGGGCTATTAGAACAGAGGGGAAACCCCACAGCTCATTTCCAATCAGACCTGTGTGTTGTGCGTGTTTAATGTTTAAGGGCCCTTAAGGATATGCAGAAATAGAGATTAGGGTTAAATCTTATCTGTGAATCTCATCAGAGCAAGGCTCTAGAAGGCAAGCAAGCACAGGTACAGCTAACATGGACCAGGAGGAACGTGCTCCACCAGTCTGTAGACTAGACCTATACACCTATAGTCTATAGACCTATAGAAAAGCAAAAGATGAATACTTGGTTCAGAAAAAGGAGGTTATGAACAGCTTGTAAATATATTTGCTGTTCAACTCCAAAGGTAGGATGGTTTGCCTTGTAAGGTGGTCGGCCTCCGGGACGCAATCTATGTGATTTGGTACACACTATATGCTCGTGATTGGAGTTTTGGCTTCAGGTTATCTGCTGGAAGAAATGTTCTCCCTTTGTTTTAGGGAGGACAAAGGAGTGAAAGAGCCAAAACGCAGTGGCCCGAAGTGTTCTTGCCTCTTGAGGTTATTTGGGAAGCTGGAGGCCAACTCCCAAGTTGGTAATGCTGATATTCCCCATTCACCTTGTTTGGGTAAAACCTGCAGGCAGAAGGGGAGAGGGATAGTGATAAAAAGAAAATGATTAGAATATCAGGGATATCACTCCAAGGGGACCTCTCCTCTCAGGGATCAAAAGGACACTGGACTTGGCTGCGTCCCCGGGTGAGCTGTGGTTATCTTGTTACTTGGAGGTGATTATTCCTATCGTGTCTAAATTGATGCTCTTTTGCATTGTGACTCTCCCTCTCTGGCTTCTCTCCTGGCGACTGCTTCTTTCTCCTTAATTGTATTTCTTTCTCCCTCTCTTTCTCTGTCTTTTTCTGCTGTTGATTATCTCAACTTTGAAGCTATAGGGAATATAAAATTCAAGTTCTTGGCACCTACTTTATTCCAGGCTTCCCACGTGCTAGGTGATCGGCTGGGATCCAGTCATTATAAACTTGCTTCCCAGCAATCTAGACCCCTAACAAGCCTCAGGAGTAGTCTGGGTCTGCTTTCACAGTGCTTCAGCAAGTAAAACAGAGTGTAAAAAGAGGTACCCAGGGGAGAGAAGGAGCATTTGGACATCTGTACTTAGTCACCAAAAACACATGCATGTGCAATATAGGGTTTGATTCTCTTGGATGCCCTTCAACACCACGAGAATGGTTGGCTTTGGCAGCACTGTAGAGAGAAATAATTCATATATTTGTTAACAAATACTACCAAGAGATTCACTGTCATAGTAAGTATAATCGGGAAGATTTGCTTTTGCATGGTGAGGTAGAATAGCTGGCTTGTCTAGGTAGATGAGATGAGATAGTCTGGCTGTGGCTGCTGTAATTCACCACTGCTGCAGTAATCAGCTGTATTATTTGTTTAGTCATTTATTTAGTTCATGCATCAGGGTCTTGCTCTGCTTTTCACCTGTATTTCCTTACAACCTCAACATATTTTTCCCTTTCTGTCTCTGAAACAAGAGAGTAATATCAAATCTAGCATGGGGTAATTTAAACTTTGCACAAAAACTTGGAATAGCAGGAAGCTACGGATTTACTTGTGGCTGCATGTTCCTTCTGAGCTATATTTTGTCTTTTAGCCTTTGGTAGTATAAATTAAATTTCTCATGACCACATACTGCACTTTTGGTAACTGGCAACACCAGACAGTTTTGCAGCAGTGGTTTTAGAGTTTGCAGTATGTGCTGGTAGTTGGAAATTTATATGAAGCAATGAGATAGACAACAGCTATGACAACATTGAGAGTTTTTGACAGGCTTAAAGTCCCTGTTCCAAAAATAAAACAATCCATTTTATTTCGTTCAAATAGCTTTGCAAAGCCTAGGAGTTGCTGATAAGTGACTTAATATATATTTTGGCTCATTGCTCTCCAGATTGAACCATGATCCGTTTTGGCAAAAATCTGCTGAAGAAGAAATTACAGCTCAAGGTGCAGTACTGTGGTGTGGCTGGTGGTTTCAGCTCGCTTCCACCAGCCGGGCAGGCCTGCCCAGGCACCTCCGACTCCACGTGCATCAGGTAATCCACCAAAAACACCCGTGCAGAAAAGAGAGAACCTGTCGTGGTCATTTTTCAATTTTGAAAGCTCAGTCCTACCAAAAAGAAATTGGTAAAATGTCCTCGGGTGCTCCCAAATCTCCTTGCTCCTTTCACATCCAGAGTGCTTGCTTTAAAAATCAAAACGTGCATCTTTCTTAACAGATAGTTTGAGCAGCAATCAGTCTGAGACAAAAGGGTTTGTTTTTCTCTTGTAATAATTGTGATGTGGAGACAGTTACCAGGTGTTTCTACAGGCTCAACAGACGTGGACGTTCAAGTTGATTATGTTGCTGCCCAGGAAATAATGTTCTGCAGCCCATCTCCCCTAGCTCTGCTGCTCCTGAGCTGCTACTCCAGAAGAGGCCCCACCAGAGGGGCAAATCCTGCTGCCTTCACCAGAAAAAGCACTTGAGATTGAGACCTGTCTCGCAAGGTAACTTAAAACCACTTCATGGAACCACTGAACAATTCAGCAGACATCCTGGAAAAAAATTCAGGCTTCCAAGCAGGAAATCGCTTGGCAGCTGTAGAGAGAATTTCATGTTGGGAAGGAGAAATGAGAGAGGAAGGGCAGGTCGAGTGCTCTAAGATGTGGTAATGTATCTTCCCACTGTGTTTTGGTGCCTGTCTTTGCTTTTGAGCGTGGACCGTAGGGATTCGTTTCTGAGGGCTGAGCTCACAGGTTGTGATCCAGCAGCTCAGACTTGTGTGCCAGACGTGGACCTGAGCATGTGTTAAACCTGTCCAGACCTTGGAGAGCTTTTCCTTCTCTAGCTTCGGTGGAAACTAAAGCCTGCTGTCTTGCCTGCCTGCAAGAAATGCTCACCTCTAATACATACACATATGTGTGTGTGTGTATATATGTATATGTATATATATATGTGTATATATATATACACACACACACATACAAAAAAGGAAAAGGTAGAAAATAATAGAAAATCAAGTCATCTGGGGTGATGCACAAGCTCCAGCTGTTTCTTGTTTATCTTGTAGCTTTGCACCGAGCACAGTATTTCATAATGTCCTAAGTGCTGAATATTTTGTCTGTCAGAGTGATGCGTTTTAATTAAATTTGCTGTTTTAAATTCAATTATTCGTTCAAGGGACTCCATTGTCCGGAAAGATGTGTCGAGCTTAGATATAAAGTCCTTGGACTGAAGAGGGCTGTTAGGGATATGGATTAGGAAGAGATGCTGTTTCACATAGCTTCCCCAAAAAACGGAGATTGCTTTGTCCAGTTAGCTCCATAGCTGGTGGATTTTGATCCTGACTCGGTTCACGTGGAAGTTTCAGACCGACGCTGCTCACGCTGGCAGGTTGCAGCAGTGCAAGTGGGAACCCTTGGGGGTTCTTGGTTTGAACTCCTTAAGCGCCTTTTAATGGTGCAAGCAAAAAAGAAAGCTTTACAGAACTCCAGCTATTCTCATCTATGACAAAAAGTATACAGTGTTCAGCAAACAATTAAACACATATTTGTTTCCATGCTCTTTTTTTTTTGTTGTTG
Organism: Rhynchotus rufescens; assembly: GCA_032273925.1. Taxonomy (NCBI): domain Eukaryota; kingdom Metazoa; phylum Chordata; class Aves; order Tinamiformes; family Tinamidae; genus Rhynchotus; species Rhynchotus rufescens. The sequence continues at coordinate 24,451 of JAVCKT010027367.1, read as the reverse complement.
TTTTCTAGAGAATGCTGAAGTATTCTCTGTGTTGAGACTGGAATCTTTCTGTGCCTAGCAGCCCTCTGTCAGCAGATGTCTTCCTTTCTGAAACAGTCTTGCTTTTCTTCTAGGATGTTGTGTCCTTTCCTGGTGTTAGTCTAAAATATTTGTTGCTGTAAAAATATGCTCTTTGTTCTTCCATGTGCCCAAGGTTCCTTTGTTTCTGAATTTCATCTTTTCTTTGAACCTAAAAGATCTAGCACTAGTTTGACCTTGTTTTCTTGTTTCAGTGTTATCCCATCCTCAGAGAGAATGAATATGAAAAGGAAACTGGCTTTATCAAGAACATGGTTAGTCTTTTGATCTCTAGAATTACCTCAGGCTTGGCCTCTAATGCTCTTTGCTCAATCTATGCATGGATAAGCAAGGTAATGATGCTGTTCTTTAACATAAGGGACTTGAGACAAGAGGCAGTGAAAGATGGTCAAAAGATAAGGAAGCAACCAGATTCCGGATGAATAAACCAGATTTCAGTGGTTGCCCTACCCACTGGTGACATTGAAGCTGTAGCATTTAGCTCTGCCTGTGGAAAATTTCCTCTGTGGTGCAAAATCTAAGTCTGTTTTGGTCAAGGACTGGTTTGAAAGTTGGGCCTCTCACTGTGTTCTTGTCAAGGCAAGGTAATTGCTTATGAGCTAGGAAAGCGAGATCAAAGGAGCCCTGTCTTTTGGGGTTGTAAATATCTGGGCAGGATTGTTGGAGAAGTGGTGATTAAAGGTCAGAGCACCCTCATGAGAAAGGTATGGAAAAGGCAAAGAAAACAGAGAACTAATTTCAGTTCTTGTTTCATTTCATCAGGTGCTGTGTGAAGGTGGTGGAATAGCTGAACAAAGCAAACTGTGACAATGACTAGATATTTAAAGCAAAATTGGAAATAAATGAGTCATCTGCTTCTGTTGAAGTAGAGAGGAATATATTTCAGTTAATTTCAGTGGGGCACGGAGGGAATTTTTAACAGAAGGAGAAAAATCCCAATTCCTTTCAATTCCATTTAATTCCTTTTAATTCCCTTTAAAGTCCTTTTAGAGTATGGAAGTTACCAATAATGTCATGCTATTACCAGAGGAATTATTACCTGCATCCTTCTTTGCAACGGAGGCGATGGGCTTGGTTGTTAACCAGCATATCTGTGTTCATGGGTGTGTATCTCAGGTACCTAAAGAGACATGAGCAAAGCCAGGCAGTAGCTGTCACTGAGACACCCGGAGGGTTTCTCCAAGTTAGGGCCCAGTTCTGGTCACTTAATGCAGCTGCTCTGCTCCAGTTCCCAGCTCCTGTGGTCAGGGCCAGCTCCTCATTGCTCTCCCGGGAAGACTCTTGTAAGGCCCTCACATAACATGGACAGAAAGCAAAGGATTACCTGCAGCAGATTATCCCCTGCAACACATCATCTGTTCACTTGGAAATGTGTTTTGTTGGATTTGACATTCTCCAGCAAGAGGTTGAGTATTCAGAAGGGATACTTATTGGGGAAAGATTTTACCACTGCCTTTTCCAAGAGATTCCTGCTGTTTCCTGCAGGTTTATACTTCCCTCTCCTTATCTTACAGGGCCTCTTTGCTCATCAGAAGCACTGCTGCTTATTTTTTTGCTTTGTTTTAGCAGGTTTTGTTGCTGCTTGTTTCCCTGATAGTAAATTAGGCTGCACATGAAGGATGCCTGAGGTTCCTGGCTCTCAAGCAGGTGATGGACCTCTAAGCTCTCAAGTAGATGATGGACCTCTAAGCCCCCTCCTAAACCGAGTAAGCTGATGCTGTCAGGAAAGCTCCCTCCCAGCTGAGCCGGTCCATATGGTCTGTTACCCTCCATGCGTGGCTGCGATGCAAACCTGGGAAGTGGGAGGTGGAATCGGGATCGCGTGCGCAGTGTGAGCGGGGGCTGAGGAGGACCAGGCTCACGTGGCTCTCGTCAGCGCTCGGTCACCTAGGCGATGGGTCTCGCTGCTATGGTAACCTGGAGGCGACGTCACTCGTCATGTCTGAATTTGGACAAGCAGGAGGGCTGCGAGGTGTTTGCATCTGCGGTCCTCCTGTAGCCGGCTGCTGCCCTTCTGGAACATCTACAGGAGCTGTAACACAGTCGTCTGACTTGTACTGATTGAGTTACTGAAGCTGCGTCCTGGGAAAGACCTGACTTTTGTGCCCCAGCTTTGAACTTGGGATATTTTTGAGGAGATTTCTGAAGAATGGCGATGCTCTGGCTTGCTCCAGGCCTTCTGAACGCCAACCTTGTAGGAGGTGTCTCTTGTAGTCAATTAGCAGCTGCCCTGGATGTCACGTGAGATGAGCTCAGCTTTAGAAAACAGTCACAAACAGTGAAATGTGTGTGCGCTTGAGATACGATTCACAGCAGCTTATTTCACAAAGAAATACTATTTCTTGCTCCGTCCGTTAGGGCTTTTGCCTCTGGTGGGCAAGCTGAATAAAGCTGCGTCCTGGAAAAGCGTCTTCCGTGACTGAACACCGCAGGGACCCAGCTCTTCAGGGAGCCGAGATGCAGCTGCCATGTTCATGAGTCCCATGAGCGTGATAGGAAGTAAATGAGTTGCTACAACTCTCTGTTTCCCCCAAGGAAATCCACCTTCCCTTCCTTAATCCCTTGGAATACAACCTCAGTTTCCCTGCTGTCAGCTGAATTTCAGATTCTGCCTCTCGTCTCCAAGCTGGCTAGAACAGAGACTAATGAAGTAAGGGGACAAGGAGCAGCTGTCATGGGTAAGGTCACCAAGTTGCTCCTGCTTTTGTGGAACTGAACAAAGGCAAGAGCAGATTAGGCCACGCTCAACGCTGCGCAAAGGCAGCCGACCTTGGAGTAAAAGTGGCCTCTGAGTCGGGGCTATTGGCTGTCCCACATCTACATGTCCCTGCTCTGCAGTTGAATGAGAATTAATTTGGCGAAGGTCCTCTCAGGTGTCATATTTGTCCCCTTCTCCTTGAGGGCTTCTGGATATGAGCATGGCGCTTGCTGGATGGGGATGGATTTGTTTTCTTGAGCGTGGATTTGTGTGGGCGGCCAAGCAGAGGACGCTCGGGTGGCAAAGGCTGCTCTGCTTCCTGCCCATTCCCGACTCCCACCTGGACTTTGTTCAGCGTGTGCTGCTCACGCTGTGAACGGCAGCTCTCCTGCTCTGGAAGCTCCAGGTCAACCACCAAACACTGCGATTTCAATGGATATTAATGACCTTGTTGGTGTTTATAGGATGCTGTGTCTGAACAGGGTTGTTCACTGAGGCAGAACCCCCAAAGGAGGGCAAATCTGAGCATTTCCAAGCACTTGTTTGACTTGGATTCGCAGACTTTTTCATCCACGTTTCCAATGGGCTGGCATGGCTTGGCTGCTCTTTTTTCCATCTTATCTCTATGTCTTACTGGGTTCAAAGGCAAGAAACCAAAAGGAGGGCCATATCTAAGGAACCAGCATGAGGAGGAAGACACCTGCCATGGAGTTTGCAAATGTTTTGAGCAATGACTTGACATCAGGCGAAGAAATGCAGTAGAGAGAGACAAGATGAAAGAGAAGAGGGGAGCAACAGGCTCTGTTTTGCTCAGTAACAGTACCAGGGTTTGTGAGCACCAATGTCCTTGGCTTTGAAATACGTGCCCTTTGGTCCTTTTTTTTTTCCTTTTTTTTTTTTTTTTTTAATTAAAAAATACTGCCAAAAGAGAGCAGTTAGCTTTTGATAGACTTGGGTTTATAAAAGAGAGAGCTCCAGAGCTTGCTAGCTTCCAGGAGTGAGGCTGAGCCAGGATAATTCTTAATATTAGGAGAAAATTACTGACCTGTTATTTCTGAAGTGCTTAATGATAATTAACTCCCACCCGCCCTCCTAGGTGGCCCAGTGCTTCCTGCTGCTACCCAGCCAGAAACTGGACCTGAAGAAGGAGAGAGGAGGAACCCAAGGCTCCCTCTGGGATGGAGGGGCTATCCCAGGAAATTCAGCCCAGCTGCAAGTGGATGTGGCCACATGCGCGGGATCCTGGGGCTGCAGGTGATTGCTTTGCCTCATGCAATTATATGGGGTCATTAGAGATAGATTGCAGCAAACACACCAAGGCAGCCTCCTCATTTGAGCTCTCTTCCTTTAACATAATTGTATGTTTCCTTTTTTTAAAATTTATATATCTATATGTTTTTTATTCTTTATTTTTTTGTTAACCCAACCTGCCCCTCTAATTTTTACCCAGCTAACCTGTAATCACTATGGTACAGGAAGGGAAAATAAAGGAATATTTTTAAACGTGGTTTAGTTCTGCTCGTTTTTACAGCACAGCAACTGGTACCAGCCACTATTCAGAACTGCAGTGGGAAAAGAGGATGATTTGAGGGCTCTGAAATTCACATTCTTCTTTCAGCCTGATGAAATGATGGATGATGAATGCACCAGGATGAACCCTGAGACAGATGCAGGTTAGTAAAAGACAAATTCTGGTTGGCTTAGCAGATATTAAAGCAATTTCTGGGGCTATTGCTTTAATCATTTGTGTGTTTTTTGTTGTTATTTTTGGTTATTTTTCCCTAAATTAAGTAATGTGTTTCTAAAGAGTTAAAAGTAGTAACATAGTGGACAATTTCTCTGCTAGATGTTGATAAAATCCCTACTGGTCTATTACCTTGGAAGTGCTGTCCTGCTGCTGTGCTTAATGAAAGATCAGTCAAATAAATTGTTCCTGGAATTTAACTTAATTACCTGCAACAGAGAGAAGCTTCATTATTGGGAGCTAATAAGATACCGTGTGGTTTTAATGATGTCAGGAAGGTGGCAGTTTTAAACTGGAACCTGCTTGTTCAGTAATGGAAAAGATGCTAGATCTGAGGATGGTCTTTCATGTGCGGTGTGTCACTCCTCCAAGGAGAGACACGTGTTTTAAGCTGTGCTAGTGAGAAACTGCAAATTTTTGTCAGTCCTGATCCCCTAAGCCTCAAACTAAGGGATATTTCTTATTGAAAAATTATCCAGGTCTGTAACTGACGTGAGGACATATTTCAGAAAGACCTGGCTGTGACTGATACGTTTTAAAGCTTTAAATAAGCAACGGAGCTTGAAGTATTAGGCTTGTAACATGACTCATTTTATAATCTTCTGGATGCTTTTCTGTAAATTAAAAAAAAAAAGTGTTTTGGGTCCTTTACTCTTTTTTAATCTGCTGCTCTAAGGATAACTTGTCCCCCACCAATTCTGCATTTTTTGTGTGTGTGTGTGAGTGAAAAATGATAGAAGTGCCGGAGCTGGGCTCAGTGGCTCTGCAGCCTGGCGGGTCCCTGTGTGCGTCCCCATTCCCGGGGTCTCAGAAGCGTGGGGGGCTCGGGGAGGCACGTGCAGCTGCATCTCACTGCCGGAGGGCAGCGGGGTTCGGGGGGCCCTCCCGCTGGAGAGGAGCGAGATACAGGTCGAAAGAGGAGATTAACTGCTCGACTTTACCACGTTACTAGCAGAAGGAGCACTTGGCGCTGCTGTTACGGGCGGTGCTGGGGGTGCCTGAGCGCAGGGGCCCCCCGAGGGCGGGCGGGCGGGGGGCTCCCCTGGACCCCCCTGTGGCGGCGCGTTGCAGGCCCGTGTCTGCGTGCAAGGCTCGGCCAGCCTGATGCAGGGCCCCCCTCGGCCTCGCTGCCCGCCGTGCCGGCAAACCCGTGGATGCGGCGGGGCGCCGTGACGCAGGATCCCGTTGGGCGGGTGGCGGAGAGGCTCGGGGAGCTTGGCGGGGGCGGCCGCTGCGCTGCGCTGCGCTCCGCTGCGCTCCTCCCCGGCGCGCGGGCGGCAGCTCCGGGGCCATGGTGCAGATCGGCTTCCCGGCGGCGCCGGCCGCGCTCAAGGCGGACAAGGCGGACAAGGCAGCAGCGGCAGCGGGCGATGGAGCCGCCGCGGTGGCTGTGAGTGCAGGGGGACCCGGCTCCGTGGAGCTCTGGGAGCATCGCGGGGCTCCGGGGATGGGGCGGACGGGGAAGGTGCTGGGGGTGGATGAGCCGAGCGCGGCACCGGCCCCTGGGCACCTCTCGTTGCGAGCGTCACTCCCCACCTCTTGGATTTGCTTCGGGTGACAAGGAGGCACTGGCTGTATCCGCAGGGATTGCAGCCCCGCTGGCACTGGGAGCAGGGAGGGGAATGGGGCCGGAGGAAACCGGGCTCTGCATTCCCGGGGAAGGGACAAACCGGCACTGGCACGTTTGGTCGCCAGCCGGGGGCTCTCCAGGATGCTCCGTCCACGGGCAGCCTTTCCCACGGACATCCCGCTCCTTATAGGATGGTCCCGTGTTGGAGCATGAGGTTCATGGGGTTTCCATAGTGCTGAGCAGCCCCACGGCTGGGAATCGCCTGCTCCGTTGTACAGAACGTGCTAGGAGCAGCTCCGTGTGCTCTCATGCTCTGGATGTGCCCCTTGTATCCTTATCCTCCCAGGGAATGCAGCCAACTGCGATCCCGCAGCCCTTTCCAGGCTTTCCTCGGGTTTAATCATGGGCCGAAGAAGGTGCTTGGCTTCTTCCCACCTTGGATATGGAGCCCTGCAAAGGCTGCCGGAGAGCTGGGTATCGTGCCGGCCCTCTGGCTCTCACTGCCATAAAAGCAGCTGGAAAATCATTCCTTCTGAGCTGCTTGAGCTCAGGCAGGATCCGGGTCCTCCTCACGAGCTCACTATAAAAATTGTAATTTTTATTATTAAAAAATAATAAAAATGCAATGAAAACTTGTTCCAATCATGAATCCTGCCAGACTCCAACCATCAAAATCATTCCAGTTGAGGTCCCGCCAGGTGAATAAAATTTGTCTTGAGTAGCAAATAATGCTTTTTGGGGCTCCCTTCACTGCCCTGGGTGTTTTTCCTACCCCGGGAAGTGCTGTGTCACTCTTTGAAGTCCCCGTAGTCTAGAAAAGACATTAAAAATACGCATTTCTAGCCGGTTCTGTGGCCGCCTGGAGCTGAGCCGTGGGACGTGGGAGCCAGACGGGGTAAGGTCTGTTGGAGGCCAGGAGGAGCCGGCTGATCTTGCCGGCATCGTTTTCCATGACATTTGGGGACATCGGATTCCTGGGCGAAGGTCTCCTGGCGCGGCTGGGGCTTGGGCGGCCCGCGAGCAACGCGCTCCACGTTCCTGCCGCTTCCCGCATCCCAGCCCCGATCCCAGGGCTGGGGAACGGCTGAGCCGGGGCTCCTGCATCCTCTGGACGTCAGCAAGGGCTCCCCGTGCATGGACACGGAGCCGGACGCGGCTCCGAGGCCTCCCGAGAGGCCGAGGATGAGGAGGCCTCACGCGCCGCCCTGTGCATCCCGCTGCCCTGCAGCTCCGTTGGAGCCAGCGAGAATCAGCAGTTTAAACCATCAGGAAATACCTGCAATTTGGAGGCGTTTTCAGCGATTTAAGCACTTGTAAATATAGCAATCCTGTGGTCATTAGAAGGTAGGAAGATTGACTGGCCTTGAGTACACATCACTTTGAGGTTATGCAGGCAGCAAAATATTGTTTTTTTGTTGCTGCTGGAAAATGGTTTCAGATGTGGAATAGCAGTCATTGAGTTTTAATAGAGCTCCAGGCTTACGGAATGACTTGGGAATAGCTAGGTATGTGTTGAACGGCACTGGGAAGTGCGACGCTTGTGCTAGTTAACCCTACGGGAGCAGAAACAAGATGCCTACAGCTCTCCAGTCCACATGTGATGTTGTATCTTTGGTTACTTCCCCGTAAACCTTCTGATATTAGTAATGTAATTAGTAATTAATTAATATTTGAAGTGAGCACGGCAAAGGGTCTGGCGAAAACAGGAGGTGGTTTGTGAGAGAAAATTACTGTGTCTAGCAGAAATGCTAAATGTGCCTGAGTTTGGAACCGCGGCGCTCCCTTTCATCGAAAAGCTGCAGATGAAAGAGCTGGAAAGCAGCAGGAAGAAGGAGGGGATCCTCCCTCCTACTCCACCCTTGGGAGGCTTTTTCCCCTCTGGACTCATATTTGAATTCCCAGGTAACAGGTGGAATCCTCAGCATCCCTGTAATGCCGATGGGAGCTTGAGGAAGGACAGGATGATGGGATTTGGGAGAGGGAGGTTGTTTTAGTTGTTATCATCATCATCATCATCATGTTTTAAATCTGTCCCTCTGAATTTGCTTTGCAAAGTTTTCTTGGTATTTTAGCCTCCAGCGTGTGAAGCATCTGAGTTGGGACCTTTTTTGGCCCCTTTTCTCGGCCGTTTCTTTCCCCTGCGCCCTGCGGGTTGGGGGCTCTTGCTGGGGGTCTCCTACGAGCAGCCTTGTTTTCACAAGGGGCTTCGCTGCCTCTGCTAGTGCCATGGCTGGTTTTGCTGCTGGTTTTGCTGCTGGCAAACGGGGGAGGGAGAAGCTCCAGCTGGAAGTTGTTGTGCCTGTGCCAAAAAGAAAACAAAAGCCAAAAAGAAACGAAAAGCCAAAAAGAAAATAAGAGCATCATGGAAGCAAATTCCTCCCCCTTGTGCGAAGAGGGGGAAGAAGCAGCCGCTTAGTCCCAGGACGGGATGGAGAAGGAGAGGGGCGGCCAGCGCTGCGCCGGTCCCCTTCGGTTGCCTTGGAGGCTGTATGTCCTGTGCGGTATGTATCTATAGCTGTGTGTATAGGTGCATGTGCCAAGGTCTAAAGCCTTGGCAGCGTGCTGAATCTGGGATGGCTCTGCTGTTTGTTGTGGGTTATGACCCTCCACCCCCACTTCTAAAGTCATGGATAGAGTTTTAATGCAGGTCTTTACATTCTGTAGCTGATTTTGAACCCAAATGTGGGACTTTGTATGCTGGACCTGGAGACCTTCAAGTTCTTTGTGTTCCCCTTGAGTCCATCTTGGCCTTGGGTTGCTGAAGCGAATGGGGAGCAGGATCCATGGCCCTCTCTGCTGTGGGTTTCTCGGACTCGGCTCCTCCGTGGACACTGTGACTGCCTGGAGCGCAGCTGGAGTCACCGAGCGCCCCATCCGCCTGCCACGCGCTTCCCTTGGAGCAACGAGTGGGATTTGGCTCCGGATTCCACTGCGCGGGCTGGAGGCTTCCCCTCGCCGCGGGGTAGCGGTGCTCCCCGAGCCGCGTCCCGCCGCGTTTCTCTCCCTGTTTGTCGGTCGTCAGAGACACGGCTTTAAACAGGCCTTCTCCTGGAGGTGCCTCTGTAGACACTGGCCAGGCCGTGGCCTCCTCCTCAGGCCCTGCTCCGCCTGGAGGGAAAGGAAGCGTTGGGAATCTGCCCGTCTGGCTGGGCTGAGGGCCTGGGGCAGCTTTGGCCTGGAGCCTCTGCAGAACCCCTGTCCCATGCCCGTGTCGGGGCTGTTAGAAAGTGGTGGTCCTTAGGAACAGGAGGTGGTCGCTCCCTTTCAGGTCCCGGCTTCCAGCTTGTAGGGACTGTCAGGAAGGAAGGGACTTGCCTTCCTGCCTCATGTTTTGGAGGATTATGTTAGCTGTGAAATGAAGAGCGTCTTGGGTAGGGATAACTAGTCCTAAGAGGTGATGGATCCGACCTTCCAGGCTGTCTTTTGACGGTGTAATTGCATATAATGTGTGTATATGTATAATAAGGGTATAACATATGTATATATGCGTGTGTGTACATAAATATATATGCACAGGAGGCGGTGGGAGAGGCCTAAAAATGCCTTTCCCTCCATGCCAGAGGGATCTGTCACTCGGCGGTGGCTTTGCAGGGCCACGGCCTGCATTCCCCAGCCCCGCCGCGGGCCCCGGTGCTGTGACACGTGCTATAATATGTAATCTATACGTTTACCTGACTAACGCTCTGCCCTTGCCCGCAGGAGGAGCCGGCGGCGGCGGTGGCGCCGGCGCGGAGGGCGTCGCTCAGTGGCGTCTGCTACCTGAGCATGGGCCTCCTGGTGCTGCTCCTGGGCTTGGCCTTCGCCTCCATGTACGTCTACAGATACTTCTTCGTGGCCCAGGTACGGGAGCGCCCGGGGGGCTCTTGGAGAGGGGAAGCCCAAAGTCCTCCAGCCTTTACAAGGGGGCTGCTCCTTGCTGCTCTGCAGCGTGCCCGTTTGGGACGTGTAGACCCCAGAGAAATGGGGCAAGCCTGAGGTGGTAGCTCAGGCTCATCCTCGTGCAGCTGCTGGATGGGCCTGTGGAAATTCTCCTGTTCCCGCCGTGTTGCTTCTGACTCCATAAAAATATCCTGCCTTGTAAATACAACCCTACAGCTCTTAGCTGCAAACCAGCTTTGGAGAGTGGCTTCTTGTGGGGCAGAGGAGACACAGAATCACAGGATGGTTGAGGTTGGAAGGGACATCTAGAGATCATCCAGTCCAACCCCCTGCTCCAGCAGGGACACCCAGAGCCCGGGGCACCCGGTCGCATCCAGGCAGGTTTGGAAGATCTCCAGAGCAGGAGACTCCACAGCCTCCCTGGGCAGCCTGTGCCCCAGACCCTGGAGAGAACAGGGAGATACAGGCAAGACAGAGCATCTTTTTGCCATTTTTTTGTTTGTCTTTGAGCCCCACACAGCAATACCATAAGCACAACAAAAATAGCTATCGCTATTAATAAAACATGTGAAGAATAGGTTTAGAAAACTAGGTCAGAGTCTGCAGAAGTTGGGCCTGCAACCTCAGTACATTTTGGCACCTCTTTCTTTTGCACCACCTCCCCAAGCCTGAGCACTGCACCGGCCCTGGTGTGCATTTAGACAGCAGTGGTTGGAACATTAAGACTGAGACAGAGCAGAGCTGCTTTGGTAGGAAGCTGCAGAGCTTTGGGCTTGGCTGAGGGATCGCCCAGCAGTGGAGTCTGGTTTTATGTGAACCAGGGTGCTTCACGGAGCAGGGCTCCTGGGCCTTCATGTTCCAGGTCTGCAAAGGCCACCTGTGATCTGTGATGTGAGCAGCTCCAGGAGGCAAAATTGCAGTTGGTTTTGGTGCCTTTGCAACACAAATGCTAAAAAGTGCTTAGAAATGGTGCTTTACTCACCGTGAGCTTATGTGCCCTGTGTAGGAAAATGCAATTGCTGGAAGTTACCGATGGAGGGAGGTGGATAAGCCTGATGTAAAATGTAGGGCTGGTAGTTTGTGAATCATCTCTTGTGGAATCCGACAGGGAATTCAATCCATTTGAATCTGGTTGGTGGGAGGGGAGACGGTCGTGCTTGGGTGGGATGCAGAGGTCCCGAACAAGGGTTTTCTGCCCTACCTTCCTGACAACCATTTTCTGTCGGAGTGATCTTGGAGCGTTCCCAGGTGCCTGTGCCGGGAAGGGGTCTCCCCACGCTGCTCCCAGCATTTGTGTGTTGGGAAGCGGGGCCCCCCCGTGCAGGATGTGCCCCCGGCTCTGCTCCCCACAGCTGCCCCGCGAGAGCCTGTTCCACTGCGGTGTGCTCTACGAGGACTCCGTGCACTCGCCCCTCCGGGGGCAGCTGGAGCTGCGCGAGGACGTCAGGATTTACCTCGAGGAGAACTACGAGCAGATCAACGTGCCCGTGCCCCAGTTCGGGGGCAGCGACCCGGCCGACATCATCCACGACTTCCAGCGGGTAAGGGTGCCGCTGGCCGCCGCCGCCGCGCACGGGTGCCACGGGCGACGAGGAGGAGGGCAGGAGCCAGCGCAGGGTGATCTCTGGTGTCCATCGGTCCCCAAGGGTCATGGTATCGAGCGCTCTCCTCACCGAGGAGAAACCTCTTTGAGGTTTCCCCCCTGCCTGTTGTGCCGTGCCAGTGAGTCCCTTGGGACCCAAGGGCCGGTGCCTTGGTGTGAGGGAGGCGAGGGCAGCAGAAGGGTGTTTGTGGTGGCGGGAAGGGCCACCAAAGGGTTGTTGAGACCTCTGGGTGGAGGTTAGAGGCCGCTCTCCTGTGATGAGAGCGATCGTGAGGGAGACCCCTTCCCCGCTCCGTGAAGGGAGACCCCTTCCCCGTTCCGTGAAGGGAACCCCTTCCCTGCTCCGTGAGGGAAACCCTGTCCCCGCTCCGTGAAGGAGACCCCTTCCCTGCTCCCCGTGCCTTCCTCCTCCTGCACACACGCGCGGGAACGTTTCATTGGGAAGTGCTTAATCCCTCGCTCCATCCGCCTGCCCCGCAGGGCCTGACCGCCTACCACGACCTCGCGCTGGACAAGTGCTACGTCATCGAGCTCGACACGTCCGTGGTGATGCCCCCGCGCAGCCTCTGGGAGCTGCTGGTTAACGTGAAGGTGCGGCCAGCGCTCCCGTGCGCCTCCACGCTCCGGGCAAACCAGCTGCCGTGTCCGCAAAGCCTCGGCCCTGGCAGAGCTGCGTTCGTGCTCAGCGATGGCCTCGGGGTTTTTAGACATAAATACCCCAAAATAGGGCTTTTGCAGGCTGCACACGGGCGCTGGGACGCAGGCAAGCCCTGGGTTGCGCTTGCTGCAGTGTGGTGAGAGGCAGGGTTAAGCTGAGGGGCAGAAGGTTGCACCTCCAAGAGGACTGGGATAATCCCTCCCTTGGAGAGATGCCTGGTGGCTGGTCCTTGCCGTGCTCCCGCTTGTTTGCCAGCATTCCCTGCCATTCATCCTGGTGCTCGCGTGGTGCCCGGAGCCCCTCGGGGCAGGGCTGTGTTTAGCAGCAGCTCGTGCCCAACCAGCTGCAGCTTTGGGTGGGGGCAAAGCCTGGCACAGAAAGGAATGGGAGAGCCGGGAGCACGGAGGCTGGCAGCGGAGCCTCTGGGGAATTAGCAGCATTGGGAACACTGCGCGCACCTGGAATAATCAACGTCCCTTTGACGGAGCCGGTGTCGTTTCAGAAGGGGACGTACCTGCCGCAGACCTACCTCGTCCAGGAGGAGATGGTGGCGACGGAGCCCGTGCGGGACGTGGAGCAGCTCGGCGCCTTCATCGGCCGCCTGTGCCGCGGCAAGGACACCTACGGGCTGCGGCGGCGGCGCGCGCGCCCACGTGAGCGCCCCGCGCGCCCTCCTCGTCCTCCTCTCGTGCCTGCAGCCCTGCCGGCCTCTCCGCGGCCGGAGAGGAGCTTTCCCAGGGAGCACTATCCCATGGGAGACCCTTGGGGGTGTTTCAGCTGTGCCCACGTCTATAGTGATGCTCCTGCAAGCGAGCGCGGGCCGTTTGGAGCGTTTCCATCGCTGTGTCTATCAGCCCCCTAGAGACATTGATGGAAGTGGCTGCACGATCCAGCACTTGGTTTTCACGCGGGCTTCTGGGGCTGGACTGAGGGTAGGGCTGTTGGGAACTGCTTGGACAGCTTCCCTGCTGGAGACTCCTGCCGCCTTCAGTGGCAGCTCTGCAGAGTAGATTAGACTGCAGACTGCCTTTAATTAATTAGGTTCCTAGCAGTATTGAGAGAGCAGTGAAGAGGGAGCCTTAGACTGCCTGGTAGTGATTTCCTGAAAATCAGCAATATGTGTCTTGCGTCCTGATGCCAGGGTGGTTGCAAAAACTCTCTATTTTTGGGTTTGAGCATATTTGATCTTAGATACTGAGGTGTTTAAAGCCTCCTCGGAGATGTTAACCTGTATCTCGGGGGCAACCTCGGGGTACTGAGGGCCTGCAGGTCCCAAAGCCCCTTCAGCTCTAGTTCCTGGTTGCTTTTCCAGTGGGAACCGCAGATTCCCAGGCCTTGCCTGGCTCTGTGCAATGCTCAGTGGGAAGCACGTGGGGCACACGCTGTGTGAGGCCAGTCCCCCGCCTGCCACCCACCCTGTGTGCGTTTCCCTGCTGTCCTGAAGGGGCTGTAGCCGTGAGATGCTCATAGATGGGATGGTTAATGGTTATTATTAATACTTGATTTCTTTTTTCCCCACTCTTCTCTTTTTTTCCTCTCTTCTAGGTATAAGTCGACGTGAGGCTGCGAGTTGCCGTCGCATTCGTCACTTTGAGAACACTTTTGTGGTTGAAACTGTTATCTGCAAGACGTCATGAAGCCCCTGTGCAGCCCTGCTGTTCCTTGGCTTTGCTTGCACACACACACATGTTCTTAGCCCTCTCGTTAGACACGATACCCCCTCTTGCTTTTCTTACACCCTTTCCTGCTTGTGCAGCTCTCACTTCTTGCAGCGGCTTCTCTTCTCTCTCTACTCCCTGCTTGAGACGTTCTGCTGGGCTTAAATTTACGCAGTGGTCAGAGAGGACCTGTGAGTAGAAGCGACCTGTTTGAGGCCAGGGGTGCTGGAAGGGGCTGCCCTCTCCCTGGCCGAGGGATTTTGTGCTGGTGCCACCGTGGCAGAGCCCTGGGCTGTGCCAAGGAGCAGGGTAACGGCTCCGTTTGGGCTGTAATGTTTGGAAACATGTGATGGGATGTGCCGAGGGGACACACGGCGGCGAGGCTGCAGGCACTGCTCTGCAAAGCTCAGCAGGTTGGGGGGGTTTACTTAAACCCGGTGCCAGGCAGGGCTGCCCCCTCTGGGCCCAGACCAGTAGGTGATTGTCCAAGGGTGGGATCAGCCGGAGCTGCCGCCTCGTCCCAGCCAGCGGAGCCGCATGGTCCATGGTCTCTGGCCATGGTCCGTCCTGGCCACCTCCCCTGCAAAGAAAGACACTTCTGTTCACACAGATCCATCTGCCCGGGCCGTGGAGGTGCCACCTGCGGGTAGGTGGGCACCGTTCCTGCCTATGGAGCAGCAGCCAGCGGCCTGTGCAGAGCAGATTCCTCTCTGGTGGTAAGAAAGAGAGAAATCTGCTCTCGTATCACCCCTGGTGAAAGCAGGTTCATCTTCAAACATGTTTTGATAGCAATTCCTGCAGCCATTGGCATGATCTGCAGAGACCATCCTAGCACAGATATGTGTAGAAGGGCAAGATTCAGCAGACTGATACACTGCAGAGAAATTGGTGAACAAAAGTGCACTTCTGTTGATCATCAGAGGGAGGAATTGTAGAGTAATTAGATATTCTTCCCTCTGTTCCAGAAATATAGTTAAAATTAATTAGGCTCTTGAAATGCAGGCAGCTTTTTGGCTTGAAAGAACAGGGTGAGTTTCAAATTGGCACGTTCTTGGTAATTGGTTTCCAGCAAATCTGGACTCGGTCACCATCTGTTGAAATGAGTTTATTGTTTCAGAAAGAGGAAGGAAAAGGAAATGCAAGTACAATCATTAACTCGGCACAACCAAAAAATGTCAATATATTTTAGAATGGATTTTTTAAGTAAAAATGATGTGAGCTAAACAGATGAAAAACAAAACAGGATCCCAAAGTAGTCACTTTGTATAACAGGATTATGGCCTTAGAGGCTGAGAGTGGGTTTTTGGTTAGCATAGAGTTGGCCAGAAGCATTAAGTGTGAGCAGCTAGCGGAGGCTTTGGTCCTGTGCTGCCTTGTGCTTGCTGTAAAATGAAGAATCTCAAGCAGACTGGTGAGGAAGGAAGGTTTTCCACTGCCACAGGGGCATTTGCTTTCCTTTAGAAGGGCTCTGCTTTCTTAAATGTAGCTTAGTCTTAGCTCCAATGAGGCGTTGTGGAGCGGGTGACAGCGAGGGACATGGAGGCTTGTGTCTTGTGGTGGGTGAACAGCAAGCTGGTAAATTTAAGCCCTGCATTTGTGTCTGTCTATGGGAGGCTCGGGGACCTTCTCCCCTCCTGCTGGCTCTCGTGGTCCCGGTGGCCAGGACGGGCTCCTGGCGAGGAGCTGCCGCCTCCGGGATGCCTGGAGGGGCAACGTGCAAGTGCTCCGTGTCCGTCGTGCGGTGGGTCTCTTACCTCTGGGGGAGCATCCGTGGGATAAATAAAACCTTCCACCTGTGGTGCGCGGAGCGTGTGCTCATTGGGGAGCGCGGGGCTGCGTTGCCAAAGCTCTGGAGCTGAAGCTGTTGTCCGTGGTGGGTGCCATCAAGGTGGGACCGCTGCAGCTGGCAACGGCGGCTTTGGAGCCGTGTCTGGAAAACGCAGCGTTCCTCTGCGCCTGGTCCGTGCGGCTTGCCCAGGAGAGAGGCCCGTGAGCAGGACGTTGGGATGTGGGTTGTGTGCCGCCATGAGATGTACTGTGAAAATTAAAACGTGTTCTCCTAAGAAATAAACAGGGAATGCTGAGGAGGTGAGTTCATTAGGTATCTCTTAAGACCATGGATCAGTAAAGACAAGGAAAAAGTATATTGTGTGTTGGCTACAAACGCCTCAATAACCGCTCATTGCGGCTACTCATTTTTTATTGTTCCATTTCCCCTTCCCTGATCGCTCCATCCTCCTGCGCCCAACACGCGGTGAACCCGGCTGCCCGTGCTTGGAATGAGATGCCTGATGTTTTATAAAAACCAGGCAATTTAGGATGCCTACACAGGGCAGCATAGGGATCTGCCGCTGCTTGAGGTGGCGGCTGCGTGGAAGGGACACGCGCGTCCCCCCCGTGCTGCTGCGGGAAGGGCTCGGGTTTGGGCACAAGTTGGGAGCTGAAGGATCAGGAATCAGCTGCTGCGTTTCCTCGGGGAACGGCGCCATCGTGGATGTGGGATTGCTTTGTGCTGGCTCTAATTAAGCGTCCGTGCCGCACAAAGACGTTCCCTCGTGGAAGCCAGGAAGTTGCTCTATTCATCGGGTTAATTACTCTGGAAAGGCCAAGTCTGTAATTTCATGCTTGAACTTTCAGCGCTGTATTTGAACAGAATTGAAATCAGACCATGGGGTGCTTGAAACAAGGTCTGAAGCTTTGGGAGAGGAAGCAACTGATGGGAGCATGTTGGAGGAAACTCCCAAATTAAAACTTATCTGCTTTTGAGCAGCCTTCTCTAGGATACTGCTCTGTTCCCCATCTGTTACTCGTGAAATGAATGTTTCCATGGCCCTGTTTGCTGGTTTCCCTCTCCTCCCGCAGGGCAGCCGACAGCTCTGAGCTGGAAACAGAGGTTTCACAGGGCGATATCTGTGTTGTTGCTGGGACGTGCACCCCTCTCATCAGCTCCTCTTCATTAAAACAAGGTTTTTAAAACACACTGGGCACGGTGGTGGGTACCTGCGGGTACCACGTGCCCTGGGGTTGGGCACCGTGGCGGTGCCGGCCGTCCCGGTCTGAGGAACGGAGCCGCATGCAGCAGCACAGACAGGGCCCTGCTGGTGCCGTTAGGGAAACGCACGGTGGATTTGAGAAATGCCAGAACAATCTCTGCTCTGCTCTCGGTCAGTGATGGCAAACAGCATTGGCGGTGTCGCTGAGCACCCTTCATGCCACCCGAGACTTGGCTGTCTGTGTCCTCGTGTCCCGGTACAACCCTGGGAAAAGAACTGTCTAATCAAGTGCCTCGAGAAGCGTTTGAGAGGATTTGCAAAGGAGACTTTCAAACCTGAAGCTCCTGCGAGGAGAAGGAGCCCTGTGGAAGCACAGCCCGGAGCGATGCAGCTCGGGAAGGTGCCCAACACGAGGCGTGTTTGCAACGAGCCTTTCGGGCCATCCCGCTCCGAGCTTGGCCACGTGCCTCCCCAGATTCCCCCTCCTCCCTTCCCTCTTGCAATAATTTTAGTGTTTGGCCAGGGAAGGTACAAGGAAACGCAAGACAAACCCCAACCTAGTTGCTTTTGTAATAGCAGGTACTAAATAATAACAAATCCGCTGTGGCTGAAAGGTTACAGCAGGGAGAGGGAGGCCTGTCCATTCTGCAGCGAGGCTTGCCAAGGAAATGCACCTTGCTTTTGTTCAGCGCTTTTGATGAAGTTGTTTAATGGCACTAGAAGGTAAATGTTTGGTAATAATCTCCTTGGCAATTGGGATGTGTTGAGCGTTTGTAGCTGTGCCTGAAACGCTGTGTCTCTGCAGGGGCAGTGCCCTGTGCTTCCCCACGGGGACTTTTATTAAGTGCTCGACTATTTCAGTGTGACGACTACTGGACAAGTAGTTCCACCTGACACTATTTGCAGAAGTTGCAGCTTAGACTTTAACCTCATTAACACGCTTTAATATTAGCAACCTCTGAGGGCGTTCAGTTTATATGCTGTATAAAGGTAGGAAGGGCGACAGCACAGCCACCCCCCCTCAGCATCTGCCCCAGCTTTTATGCTGCAGAAGAACCTGCTTTTCCTCTGCTCAGGCTGCTTTCCCAAAGTTCGGACCTCGGTGTGGCAGGAATGTGGGATCGTGGTGGGGCGGATGGTGCTCGGAGCAGGATGGGGCTCAGGGCAAGCAGGCCGGCTGCTGTCATATCTGAACAGGGGAAAACACAGAAAAATTGTGATGCTGCTGAGATGAACGCATGCAAAATCCATATGGAGGCTGAGAACTGGCATTGCACGTGCCTGTGATGGAGGGTCTTCCTCGGCAGCAGCCGAAGGGCTGGAGTTTCCCCACCTCTCTCTGCTCCTGGGTTTGCTGGTTATTAGTTGCCATTTGCAGATACTGCCCTGGCTCCGGGCTTGCCCTTTTTCCTGCCTGGTTTCCCCATCCAGGTTTTGCTGGGCAGTGACTTGAGCTGCCCCAAGGATCTATTTGGAGATGGGCTTTGGAGATCTACTGTTATTTACTACCACTGTCCTTTTTTTTCCTCCTTTTTTTAATTTAAAAATATTTTCTGCTTTAAATGTTTTGTAACTGATGTTAAGAATGGCTTCGTCTCTAGGGAACAGGACTTAAGTGACAAAAAGAAAGTTAACGCAAATCCACCACTAGCTTTTGGTAATGTCTACTGCCTCCCATGCAGGGATGCAAAAGCACATCTACAGACAGTCTCATTTTTTAGTTTCCTGTTTGAAAAGCAGCTGATGCCTCTTGAAAACCCTAGGGCTGAGAAGCCTTCTGCTGCTTAGTCTCTGCCTGTTCTTTTTCTCCTCCGTTATTCTGCCCCATGGATGAGATTTGCAGACAGGAAGACCTCCCTGTGGATGAGATTTGCAGGACAACAAGACCTTCTGTTTCTCAGGAGCTGCCCCATCTCCGTAATTCCTCCTTTGGAAGCTGCAGTGTGTGCAGGGAGACCCTTCACGCTCCCACCCACCCCGATGCTGCCCTCATTTCCACAGCAACTGCCTGTGGCAGAGAGGAGTTTCTGCCTTCAGGTGGAATGTGAATAGGTAAATGGTCAGGTATAGGTAACAGCTTCAGGTAAGTGTGGCCCTCGGAGGCTCCTGGCCCGCTCTGGAGCTCCCCGTTCTGGGAACTTGCCTGGTGCTGCCGAGCTCATTGATGCCCCAGATGTCCCCAGACTCGTGTCACTCCCTGCCAGCGTCACCCGCGGCCTCTGCTGCTTTGCCTGGCCTCTCTCGTCAGGGAAAATATCTGTATCCTAAACAATTCTGCAATGTTTGGGTAAGAGGGAGGGTAACTTATGGGGGTTCTGTGCACAGCTGTGTTTAAGGGACACAGAAATGTTAGACACTGATGCTATGCACTTAGCAAGGACTTGGGAAATAGGATTCTTAGAAGGATTTCTTGGGAAATAGCCTCTTAGCTGAGGCTGGAAGAAAAACAAAATCAAACAGCGCTTCCATGTGCTGCAAATGAAATCGGTTTCAGCTGTGACGCTGTGGAAGTTGGACCACCTGGCCAAGGAAGCAGGGACAGGGCAGTGCGGCGTTTGCAGCAGAGACGGAGAGATTGTCAAGATGTGTGTGGTGACAGGCGGATGTGGGCAACTGAAGGGAAGTGAGTGACATGAGAGTTACACAACAGCACGGGCTGTGCTGGTGATGCAGCAGGTGTGACTGTGTCCACAATGGGCACTAGGGTGAGACCGGCGCTGTTGGCGCAAACCGAGGGCTCGTGCTGGTTGGGATCTGCTTCCACGCTGCCCGTGGGGAGGCACGGAGGGTCTCACTGTGAGTCAGAGCCGTGGCCGCGTGTGTCGCGTCCAGTTTGGTCCTGCAGCCACCCCTCTGCGCTAGCTCGGCTGGCGCCATTTCACTGTGATTCAGTGTCCTTGATCCCTTGGTGATAGAGGGGAACGTTCAAGGATCCCCCCTGGACACACCAGCCCCTTCCACGTGGTGACCAGGGCGCCTGCAGGCTATTGCTGCAGGAAGGTGTTTCTTTTAGCAATTCCAGTCTGCAGGAAGCAGATAAACCTGGCCGTGGGAGGGCCCAGGCACTCACTTCACCCTCCTTCCACCTGTGCTGTTCTCAAGGCATGTCGCTCCCATTGGTGTGGATGAGGTGCTGCTGGGCTCTGCTCCTCCTGCTTTCCCCTTCAGACTGCGGGAAGGCGTCTCGTGAGCTCGGATCCTGCGGCTGCTCGGGGACGTCAGGTTAGAGCTTGGTCTGTACGGAACGGTTTTGCCAAGGTTCCCTACAGGAACTGTTGGGATTGCTTTGGTGTATGCCAAATTGTAATCTAAACTGGATTTCCTGGGTTTCAGATGCTTAGTCTTGGGTTAACAACTGTCTTGCAGTGTTGGTAACTAATGGATATATCTGCTCTCGGATGTAATGTCTGTTTCTCTTGGAACAGAGATAAGGATTAACATGAATCCATGGCACACAGCAGACTGGAGGTTTTACAGCCCCTGGTACCTGTAAATGGCAGTGGTTCAGCTTTTCTCCATGGGAAACATTTGGGGGTTTTGTAGTTTTTTGGGGGGGTTTATGATCTCAGAGGAGGGTCTGCATTTGCTGCCCATCTGCTCACTGGGGATGGTGCAGGGAGCTTCTCTCCAAATGGCAAGGAATTTGGCCAGCGGTTCCTCCCCTCTTACCTCAAGAGGACGTTACGGGCCAGGCCTTACTAAAGCAAGGTCTAACGGGAACCCGGCTCTTGGTGAAGCTCTCATGTGAGCGAGGCCGGTGCGTGGAGGATCTCCATAGGGTTGCGAGCGACGGCAGCTGCTGGGAGCCCCTTGGGAAGGGGCAGAGCGTGGAAGGCCCTTGGGAAGGAGCACCGTGGGCTGCTGCAGCTGGGGCGTCGCGTGAGGCCAAGGAGGCACCTGCTTCAGCTACCAGAAATACTGGAATGGGAGAGCACGGGCGGGAGCTGCGCGAGGGGCCTTGTCCTGAGAGCAGGAACCCCCTGTGCTCTTTCCCTCTTCACCTCCTGGCCCCAGTGAGTGCCCCAAAAAGTGCAAGGAGGGGGGAAAAAAACAAAATCTATCCCTGCTATTGCCATTCTTCAGAATAAACTAACTTGGTTGTTGGCTAAGAACTGTGTAAACTGACTTGGATTTTGGCTAAGAACTGAGTTTGTTAAGACTGAGTCTCCAGTACTTGGAGAGTGAATCATCTCCAAACCAAGCCTGGGGTTTACTTTTTCTTTGGGTGATTTTAGTGGCCTGCATTCCGGAAAGTGCTTTACATGCTTTACATGCTGTTCTTTCCAACCACTGTATGTCTTTAATGTGCTTTTTGTGCACAGAGAAGTCACCCTAGTCTCACTGGATACCCAGTGTCAAGCTTTGGATATAAACCTCCACCAAGGGAATGAAGCAGTTGCAGGCCCCTCTGAGCAGAAAGGATCAGGCCACACCAGACTGCAGCTGCACAGTGAATATTCACAGGCCTGGAAGCAGTAAGAAAGATCTGGTAGAAAAAAAAAATGAGTGGAAAGTGTCTCCTTTCCAAATAATCATTTCCCCCTGCAATGAAAGTAGTTACTCTATGCTCATGATCATGCTCTGTTTGATTCCTGGTTTGAAACATTTGAGGAAGATGTTTTCATTTTCATAGACAGGTTTAATAACAATATAATGTCTAGCCAATCTTTTCAAAAAGACTCGTTGTAATCCTTGGTAGAATTGATTAAAATATGTGTTAGGCAGCTAGATATTGCTTTGGTGGCCTGAACAGCAACGCCGCAGCCCTCGTAAAACCAGCAAAAAGGCTTGAAAAGCTTCCTGGATACCAAGAAGAGTGGCTCCAGCCTTCGTTACCTCTCAGACATATCCAGTACTGCCTTGGATTCTACATTTCCATCAGAAATCCAAGAACAAACAGACGTGCCACGCAGGTAGGGTGAGAGCCTACAGGAGGAGCTGGTGGAGCCGAGGCAGCTGGTGGGAGCCTGGTGCCAGAGCTGCCGTTTAACCTGGCAAAGGGGCTGCGTTTATTTCCAGGAACACCGGCACACACCTCTGTGTCAGGTTAGTGTTTCCCTCCCCAGTAGATGGATTTATTTGGTACAATCTCATACATAGATGTAGCTACTCGGGGGGAAAAAAAGGATCAGTTTTACAGGCTGGAGTCTGCAGGTGCAAAGTCACCAGCTCTGGGAGGAAATCAATACGCTGCACGATTTCCTTCACCAAAACGGGCAGTGAAAAGGCCGGGATTAGCTCCCTAGAGGATGAGTTGCAGGGAGGTAGCTCGATGTGAAAGCTAATTGCCTCAGTTAATGAACCTTGGTAAATCTGCTGGTCTCTTATTAGTGCCTACCAGGCGCTCAGTGCTCCTTAACGCCACCTTTCCTTAGAGTTTCCCTGGAGTCCTGGGAGGCTGGGAAGCCCCAGCAGCCCCCTGGGCCGCTCCGGTGGGAATGAGCCGCGTTGCTGCTGGCCAGGAAACCTTCCCATAGGCCAAAGTGCTGCTCGCCGTGAGCAGGGGGCAGTTTCAGTGCTGCCCTCCCCCTTGTCCCACTGCTAAGTAAGAACAGAGCTTTTTTTCTCAAGTGAAAAAGAATCACATCAACAGAGACATGTAGGACCATTTATAGAAAATAACTGAGTTTCTTTTTACCTGTAAACATCAACACATAATGTGGTGCGAGATAAATTAGGAGCAGGTTCTTGGGAGCAGTCTCAGTTTTGTTTTTTTTCTGAAATATTTTCAGACCTCAATATTTAAAGCCAATCCACTTTATAAGTGGTTCCCCTGCAGCACCTAACAAGGCAGCTCCGTGCACTGGGGGTGTTTCAAGCGGTCGCTTTACCTGGTGAGCAGCTTTGTACCTTTACCTAAGGAGCTGTGCCCGTGCCACGGGGTACCTACCACGGGGGACCTGCTGCTCCTAGGACGTTGGTGGGGGATGGCACGGGCTGTGCTGGTGGCAGGTCTGCACAGCCAGAGACACCGTCAGGGCAGGCGTCCCAGCGACTCAGAGCCTGCGCCTGGAAGTCTTCTGGCCGCTTTGCAGTGAGTCTTCCAAAGACTCCTTTAAGACAAAATAATAACAGATCCCATCCAGACAGCAGTTCAGGTTGGCCCAGCAAAGGGTGCCCTGGAGGACGGCTCGTAGGGTTGGCTGTAAACTGCTGTGAAGGACGTTGTTCTTGACCAAGAAATACAAGAGGAATGCCACGTGGTAGGGAGTGAAGCAGACCAAAAATGTCATGAGGTTTGTCACCACTATCTTCTCTGCTCTGTTTATTTGGGAACAGTCAGCGTGTCTGAGCTTTCTCAGACATCTGAGGGTCTGGATGGTGCAGAAGATCATGGTGGCCATGCTGCAGAGGAAGGTGGTCTCCAGGGCACTGAACAACCCTTTGTTTTCCCACGTACTTTTGGAGAAGCTATGGAAGCAGGATGAGAAGTTGTGGTCCTGTCCGTGCAGCTGGAAAGTGGAGGCGGTGCCGGCCGAGGTGCCCAGGCAGATGACAGCGCAGACCAGAGCGGCCTTCTTGGTGGATCGCAGCCTGAGAGCCACAAAGGGGTGCCGGATGGCCAGGTACCGGTCCACGCAGATGCACAGGGAGATGAGGATGCTGCCGTACATGTTGACGAAGTAAAGGCTTTCCAAGAACGAGCAAAACGCGGAGCCCAAGCTCCACTTGTTCTGAAGGTGGTAGGAAACGATCTTAAAAGGAAGAGTAAACAGCAGCAAAGTATCCAGGAAAATGAGGGCTACCATGTAGACGGTAGATTCGGTGAGCTTTTTAACCTTAAAAAACAGGAAGGACAGAGCCATGGCGTTGAAGAGCAGCCCCAGAACGAAGGTGGGAGTGTACGTGAGCAGCTGGAACAGCTCCACCGCGGCGCTGATGCTGCCGTGAGCGTGGGTCTCATTCACGTCGCTGCCGGTGGAGGGGGAGACCATATTTGCCACAAGGAAGGATGAGTGCCGCTTTTGAGACCTGGCACAAAGGTTATTGAGGCCAGCAGGTTTCCACAGACCTAGAAAACAGGAAAAAAAGAAAAAAGAAAAAAAAAAGAAAATTAGAGATTTTTTTTTTTCCCTTTGGACTGCTGTATGTCAAGACTTAATAACCCAGGATCTGCCTTGAAACAGGCACACTTAACACAGCTGGCACACTGCTGTCCATGGAGAGCTGTTTCCCCTCACCACCAAGTGACTGAAAATGCCCAAGTACAGACCCTCTGGGCAAGAGTTTTGAAGGAATTCACCTTTCTTCTCCGGCCAAGGGCTCTAGCACGAGCCCACGCTCCCAGGTTCTCCTGGTGGGAAAAGTGGCTCCCTCCTGTTCCTGCAGTCCCGTTCTCCGGCAGGATCGCAGGAAACCTTTGTCCTTTATCCCTTCAGAGCAACCCTAACCCATAAATGCACGCTCCTGTCCTTCCCTCGTTGCCTGGAAATGGTGCCGCTCACAAACGGTGGCTGCCTCTCCCTAATGCCTCATCCCACCGGAGCTAGGGATCCCTACGTTGTTTCCTCCCAGCCCGGGCAGCCCGGTGCCGACCAAGGAGTTAATCACGCATAGTTCACTTAAACAG